>JANHGN010005109.1:0-13929 GCA_024605025.1 Megaceryle maxima | reverse complement strand
TGAATTTCTGCTTAAAAAAAAAAAAATATATATATATAAAAATATAAAAATAAATTCCTGTTCTATTCAAACACTTGCAGAAATGAGGAGAAGCAGCATGTTTTGCCTCTGTAAGTGATAGCATGTGCATTGCATTTGTGAGCCACAAAAGACTTGTCCAAACCTGATTTTCCTGCTAACAGCTGATGGGAACCATGTTTAAAGAATCAGCTGAACTTTGAACATACAGATGCTATCTACATAAGCAAAATAAAAGCTCACTGTTAAAGCTTTGCTCTAGAAGGGTGTTACTGGAAAACTGAAGGAGAAAATAAAGCTTGTAACTTAACAGGCTAGCCTAGTAAGATGAATCAAAATGTAGAACTGGACCCAATATAGTTTTCTCTTGGTAAGAGGTGTGCCTCTGACCTTTGCTTTCTCAAATGTTTAGTGGTTAGATCTGAAGAGGCTGATTTAAATGCTACACGCATTCTCGGTCGTTGTTGGGAAGCTCCTATTTGATAGAGCTGAATTATTGTGATGGTTTAGTCTGGCAGAAAACTGGCTGGAGGGTTTTGTGATAGCTTTGGGGCCAGACCCCAGTCAACAGGCCATATGTTTAGATCCTTCTCCATAACAGATGAGTGTGCACACACGCTCCCAGGTGTAATGTCGTTGGGATTGTATTTGCAAACATAAACTAGTGACATTCAATTATGTTCGTAGGCAATGTTGTAAAAATCACAGAGGAAGTAATTTACAGCACTAGCACAGTATGCAATTCTTTGCTTATAATCAATTTTTCATTATATAGTAATATGGTATACTATGTTCATATTTGGTTTTTTAATTTGTTGAAAGAGATGATAATGTATAAAGTTTGTCCCTTTCAAGCAACTGACATTTGAGAAAACAGTAGGAGAAAAGAAAGTGCTAATATAGCAATATTGATATATTTTTATTAAGTTTTAATTAGGAGGGGGGAAAAAAAAATAAAAAGCCTGAACCATGAGTGTTTGGGTCAGTTCCTAAAATTCATCTTAACTCTTTTTTTTCTGCTGGAACATGAGGAGCGCTGCCCAAGTGAAGTGAAGCCTGAATTCACCAGCCGGCCCACTGTGGGTTTGCTCTGTTCTGACTGGCAGTGCCTGGGTAAAACATTTAGTGATCGGTTCCTGAAATAAAAGATTCATTGCTAATTTCCCATACCCCTTTTTGAGACATTGAGAGTTGTTTTTTACTATGAATATAAAAAAGCTAAACCAAATGTTTTCTTAACAACTACTTTGTTATGAAAATGTCCATGTAGATCACACGTGATGCACGTATTATTGACTGTGAAACTATCATCAGTGACTTGATAATATGTGCTTTGAAGGCTAAAATGCACTTTGCTGCCTAGAATTTGTAAAGTTTGGTTTTAACTGGTTCACTTTCTCTCCCAAAATTAAAAGATGGTTACCAGTGCCAATTTGTGGTGATGATTATTCTATTGAAACTTGCAAATAATTTTTTGTGGGTTTAGTGAACAATCACCAGGTGGGATTATTTCTGTGGATATTCAGGTTAGGAGCCATTTCTAGAGACTAATGGCTCAGTGGGGTCTCCACTCTCATTTCAGGTTGCCCTGGTGCTAGAGCACATTCTCTGCTTTAAATTTATAGGAAAGTCTTAGGCACTGACCTTCTGTCATGGTGCATATCTGAGGATGGATTTAGTATGTTTGTCAAATCAAAAATATTTTTTCAGCAATATTTTCTGCCACTGTGCATTTCTTGTAACAGAAATCAATAATCAAATTACTAATAAGATTATTAGTTTAGTGGGTAGTAAATTTATTCTGCTACTCTGGACTTTATTTAGCAAGTGGCTTTTCTCTCTCTGCTCTTTTAACTTGGATGACTCATGAGGCCCCTTAGAAGCTAATGCTGTTCAAGCATGCATTATATGTCTTTAAAGAATTAGTTGCTAGGAGAGTCCATTTATAAGCACTGAGGCTGCATTAGAGACCATACTCTGAAAATTACTTTAGCTGTAAGTTTGGAAGTGATATTATATGAGACAAGGAGATGTTCTAAGGGAGAAACATTGCATGCTGCATCCCGACTTGAGGGTAACAAACGGCTAGCGTGATCTTGAGAAGCAGATCTGCTCATTCAGACAGCAGAGTACGCTCTCTGTCGCTTTTCTGCTATTACACGGTGACTATTAAGCCAAACTACATCTAAATGGTACAAAGAAAAATTAATCAAGTAATTACAACTAATAAGACATTTCATATTCCTGTGACAAACTTGTATTAAATGCTCTCCCTCTTCTTTGCACTCCTACGTTCTTCAGGAGATTTGTATATTAGAAGTGGTACATTTTTCTTTGGTATTACAACTAATCATATTAGATAAATTATCTAATTTAATTCCTCCAGATTTTATCTTTTCCTGTCTGATGTAACAACATTTAATCTACTTTTCAGTAGTACTAAAATATGTTGTTATCCTTCTCTGTCTTTTTTTTTTTTTTTTTTTTTTTTTGTGCTGGAATGACAGAATTAAGGATTTGTGAAACAGGTAGATAATTCAGGCCTGCTTAAATACAATAGGACAATTAGGAAAGTGTGGTATAAGGTAATACTATAATGTAAAGGAAGAGGATATATAATGGATATATAATATATATGAATAGCAAATCATAGGAAATTATATTTTTCCCTCTATTTATGGACTCTAGTCCATATAACTAACTTACTAGTTAGTTATATTTTGACTTTAATTCTCTCTACATTCTCTTTATCTTTTAGATTATTTCAGAGGGATATTTCTTTTTCAAAAACCAGCATATGATTTATACAATTCAGAGATCCAGCAACAGAACATCTTGAGAGGATGATCCCTTCTGTATATTCATGCTGTACAGTTCTATTCAACTTTCTGTTTCTATTGGAATAATCTTATGTCAAATGATAAATTCAATATTCTACGTAGGAACTTTCACATTTTGTGAAATCACATTATTACTTGTATGATTTTAGAGACCTCAGCTGAGAACAATGAACATAAATAAATTTGTGCCTTCAGAAGACCAAGCTTAATGAACCAGCGTGGATTGCATTGTGGTGTGTTCATCCTGATGGTTGATGAGACTCAAACGTAATGCCAACTGGGTGATACTGACTGAATCAACTACTAGACATGAATTGGACAAAAGATGCTGAAACTTTATTTCTCTTATGTATGTTTTTAACCACAAACTCACTAGATCTCATCAAAAAAAAACCAAAAAACCAAAACAACAGTTAAAACAGCACTCATTCTCTAGGATTCACAAAATTATATATATATATACACTGTAACTTCCCTCTATTTATAAGTCGGAGTAAATTCTCTGCCAGCTTAAAGACAACGATCATAAAGCTCAGAGTTGCCAGAGTAAAGCATCATGTCTTGATAAAACATTTTTTCTGCCCTGCAGCTTCCCAGTGAACAAGCGACAACTATGTTTAGTGGAGTTGAGTCTTGATTTCCCAGTTTTAGTCAAGAAATTGGATAAAGCCAGGGAAACACAGGTTGAAAGATGAGAATAATTCAGTCCTTACCTTTGCTACAGAAATCTTGCTAGTTTTCGATTGCCATCTTACAGTATTTGAACTGCTCACTTAGGAAATTAGGTGGAGTAAAGCAAATTGAAGGCAGGTGCAGCTACTTATCATGTATAGGCACAGGCACCTCTTAGCTGCAAACAGGCTAATCAAATTTGGAAGTTAATAGTAGTGGCTCTGCAAACCATGGGATCAGTTAGATGTTTGACAGGGAAGAATGTATGTTTGCAACATTACTCGACCCATGTTCAAAGGGCAGCATTGAAACCATAACTCTACTCAGCAGAATCGTAGATCATGGAGAAGATGGTCTCATAAAGAAATTCTGTCAGGCAAATCAGCTTCCTCTTCCTGGCCAAATAACATACAACTCATAAAGCGTTCACTGCACATACTCTTGGAATGTCTCTGTGCAAAAGACACCGATGACTGAGTAAAGTGCTGCGATTAATTTTTCAATGAATAGATGCTGAGTAAATCTTTCTGCTTATAGGATGATTGTGAACAAATAGCAAAGTCTTTAAAGCTAGCCTTTATTTTATGTTTTCTGAATAATTTTAAGAATATCAAATCTATTCCTTTCTTGCCACTTCATATTCCATATTGAAGCTGTGCTGAAGATTAGTTGCAAGTGAAACGTCTGTTATTGATTCCCCTTCAGATGAAGTATAACATTTCAAGTCAGGTGGGATTATTGTACTTTAGTGTTGTGATAGATCTGTTGTTTACAGTATCCCTCGTGCTACTATGGTAGCTAAAACCAGCTGCTCAGGAATGCTTCACCAGCAGAAAAAAATGCAGCCTTCCTGTCAGGGTACAACGCTGCCTGCTGCCCCAGTGACACCAGCACTACCGGGGCTGGCAGGGGCTGCCCTGTGGGGCTGTGTGTGTGTGAGGCATCTGCTGCTGCTGCTCTTGAGAATGTGTGCCCCTGTCCCACGTGATTTTTCATTATGCCAGCACTGGCCAGAGGGTTTGGAAATGCTGTTGTATTCTCTTCCCTCTAAAATACAGTGCTATTTCACTGGACAGTTATGCAGGCAGGTTTAAAATCAATTTTAACTGCACTCTGCTTTGATTTTTTAGCACCAAGAGTTGTTCAGCTGATGCAGTATAACTGATACACATCTGGTTCGGTCTGCAAGAGCAGTGGCCAGACAGGGTAGAGAGTCATACCATACCTGGACTTGAGGAGGGTCATTTTTTTCCTTCCTTGTCTGTTCTTTAGGCTTCAGTTCAGAAGTACCTAACTCGCTCTGGTGTGATTAAAAAAAAAAATTTAACCCTAATTGAATCTGTAATATTATAATGCCATCAGATATTTTCCTTACTAACATAATCATCTACATATTTTATATCTTATTAAGATATCATAAACTTGAACCATCTCTTTCAGGTGTTCTTACAGAGTTAGAAGGGCTACTTCAGTACCCATCTTTACATTTTTGTTATGGAGCAGGTTTCAGAGTCTCCAATAGGTAAATAATACATGATAAAATCTACTGAAGTTACGGAACCCTTGACTAGTACTTTTCTTTAAATATTAAACATTATTTTTGAAGTTGTTTGAACTATGTACCGTTTCACACAACAATTTTCATGTTAGAAGGGAAATATGCCGTCCTCAGCCAGTTTTTTGTTTGATGTCCATGAATACTAATACTGTGTAGTATCTTTTATTAACTGTAGGAGTTCAGAATAAACTATATGCAAGTTCTGTAATTATTTAATTCTGAATGAAAGGAAAGGAAAAACTTTTAAGCCAGAGTTGCAAACTTTGTGGTTGTTACTTGATAAGGCAACTCTCAAAATCATCTGAATTCTGTTTTTTTTGGCTGCAAGATAACTTAGGCATCCCCAAAGTTAAGTGTTTTACACATACATAGACAAATAGACCTTCTGCAAGTAGTTTTTAATCTGCCCTTTTTCATTAAATTTAAAAAAAAATCCCAACTACAGAGCCTCATTTGACATTAGTATAGGGACATGTTGTGCTTTCTCTATTCCCTTGCCTAGCAGTCTGTCTCAGCCTCTGAAATTTAAGTGTATGCTCTTCTGGAAAACAGACTTAGGACAAAGAAAAAATAAGTGCTATAGAGAAACTTTCCATAAGATATGTGGCTTAAAAGCTGCATTTCATCAGCGTACTACAGCAAACAGCTGGGCCTCCAACCATCCCCTGTCTCTCAGTGCTTCAGTGAGACTCAGTTGTTTAACTCGGGGATTTTATATGCATCCAGCAGAGGCTGTCTATTATATTGATTTTCAAAATTTCCTATTGCAATATTAGTTTTCTGTTGTGCCAGATGAAAATGGCTGGTTTTTCAACCATTTCTCAGACAAAAAAACCAAACCAACAACAACAAAAACAAACAAACAAACAAAAGCCCACAAAACCAAACAAACAAAAACCCAACCAACCAAACAGACAAACAAAACCCCCCAAAATTATATTCTTTGGAAATTGGAAAAACTCCAGAGCGTAGTTAATTCATACTTTGGAGATGGATTCATTATTAGTTATCTTTATAATGAACTTAAATTATTTTATGCAACAGGATTTATGGAAAACAGATGAATGAATGAATGAATGAATGGGCATGGGGGAGGGTTGCCATTCTAAATATAGCCCAAAGCCTTGGTCGACTGCAGTACACAGTGCAAATTAAGTTATTTTGTCTGTCTGATTTACATAAAATTAGGCTGAGTGCCAGCTATGGGGAATATGGAGCACTTTGTTTCAGAAAAAGGAAAGAGGGATTGATGTAACTGATAGGAAGAAAGATAGCTATTTAATAAGACTGTAGATCCCCCATAATGGGGTATTTGTATGCATACTGATCTATTAATGCATTCTCTGTGGGATGGGCTTTACAGTTATGCTTCAGAATGCATTTATTTTTCTGTGCTGATTGCTGGTCTCATATTTTACAAAAGATTTATTCCATATGCCAGTTGTGTGGTGCTCAGATGCTGCACTGCTTGTGCATTATAAATACTTACAGTGTGTAGGAGAAGCAAGTTAAGTGGAGTCTGTGTCAGGGGATCCAGTACTAATGAAATTTGGTTTGATATACTAAAATGCCAAAAAGAAATGGAATGTAAGTTCCAGCTTGCTCCAGTGTGTGTTGCTATATAGCCTGTATACCACCAGTAAAGTTTTCATCACAGCTTCTAGGATGCTGATAAGCAAAAGGAATATCATACATGGGCAGTCACATAGTTTGGCAGGTAGAGTTGATCCAAATATGCTTCCAAAATTGGTGTCTTACCCTGCTGCAAGCTCCTTCATTGCTAAGCAGAGTGTGTGCAGTAGATGTTACGTGTAGACTCACTAGTAACTGAATTAAAACCTAGGAAAAATCATGTTTGGGGATTTTTATTTTACAAAATAATGACTTGATTTATGTGTTCTTGCCTTTTAAGCCAGCCACAGAGAATAGCACATAAAAAAAAAAAGCAAACTGTTACATGGAAGAAAATACTCAGCTGGGATGGAGTTGAGTGTGGAAGGCTGCTGGTCTACATCAGAGTTACTCTGGCTTGAGCCAAGTAGCTTGGCAGAAGTAGACACATACCACCCAGCTTTAGATATCTCTATGAAAGTAATCCAAGAAAAGAGATGATATTTTCATTTCCAGCAAAATAATTAATGCTAACAAGGTTATGGGAGCACAGAAACACCAAAACCTTTTTTTGTTGTTGTTTTAATAAATGATACTACCAGATCCCAAGCTGTTGGAACTACTTCCAGAATGTTCTGTCAGTAAAACCAGCTGGGGAGGAGGCCTGTATCATTTGAATTATGAACAGGACGTGGAATGTCTGTGATGGGACTGTCATCATCTGCCTCTGATGTGTAAGTTGCTGCATTTTTTCTCTGTTTGGACTAATTTTATTTTTATTTTTTTCAACAGGCACAGTATAGATAAAAAAGTTTCCATCATTCCTCTTCAATGCCCTCATCCCTGGATAATCACAGAGGACTAATGAGTTCCACAGGAACAAAACAAAGTAAAACTTCTGTGACTAGAAGCAATGGACACAGGTAAAAAACCTAACACGAATCTCTGCATTAAGACAAATATATTGAAACAACACCCCCAGGCTTTATAAGAGAGCACGTGAATCTCAGATTACAGTATGGTTAATTTACGTTATTTTAAGACTGAATTACTGAAGTATTTGTGTAACTTTGTTCGCAGCATTTGAAATTATTCTTTCGGTGAAGCACTTTTAATTCTCTTTTGTTCTCATTATTCGGGCTGCTGTCCCCCTCTGTGCCTCGTTGGCCTAGAAATGGCTTGCAGTGTCTATTCCTCTTGCTGCTGTTCTGTTGAGTGGTACCTTCGCTGCCTCGCTTCTATAGTCTCTTCACAGTTCTTTTCATAACCAGTTCAATTATAGCACGCAGAGATTTTTATTTATTTATTTTTTTTTTATTCCTTGAGTAGCTTTTCTAATTTTGGAACTTCCAATCCCCAGCCAGTAGAGTAATGAAGACTCCTTGGTCTTGTAACTGATATTCAAAGTGAAAGAGTTTGCTCGTTATTTTATGTATTCACTGTGGGCAAAAACTCATCCCAAGCCAAAAGGCCTGCAAAAGGCCCCCTTAGGGCCTAATTCGCCACTTCATTTTATGTCAGCGTAACTCACACTGGAGAAATACAACTGTGGATCAGTGAATTTAATTCCAATACTATAACTTTACTGGAAGGGCTTTATGTGGGTCAAGCAGAAGGAAAATGGGGAAAGAAATTCTACCTTGTGAACCTACGTCCAAAGAGTGGTACTTCTGCATCACTTGCTAGTCTGGGCTAACAGGGACTGTTACACTGTGCCACTTGCATTGAAATTTGGGTCATTACATATTTAATGGAGAATCTGTGACCTATTTCTAGCCTTCGACACAGGCCTGTGCCTGTCCATCTTGAAGATCTGAGGATTAAAAACATCCTCTGTGGCGCACAAAGGTGGAGAATCCCCTTTTATGCTGTTATTGCCCTCCACTTAAGTGCATGATATATCCAGGTGAATAGTAAACTTATAAAATACATCTTATGCGTAGCCTTCGTTGCTACCAGTGTGCAAGCTGGCTCTCAAAGCAAGAGGTGACTTTTTTGTAGGTGAACCCCTGGAACGCTTTAGCTGTTGATAGCATTATCTTTAAATTTCTTTGCACAGACCTCAGTACACAAGAATTTGTCATATGAAATGTTGCAGTATTGCTATAGCAACGGCGTTTGCTGAATGTTCTGATTAAGGGAAATGAATAGCAGAGTAATGTAACAGAGCTATGGAGGAACACTTGAAATAAATGTAAATAAAATAATAAGCAGCAAGGGCAAACTAATACTGATAATGAACACTCTCACTACCTCTGAGGTAATGCAGAGTGGACTGGCTTTCCAAATATCAAAATCCCTTCAGTTAAGGTTGTGATATATGGGCAGGAATGTGTGATCAAAATTTGTTGCTGTCAAGGCTTTACAGGAAGCCTATTGCACTTCTGAGTAGACCTTGCAATGTTTAATAAGATGGATAGAAAGATGTTACTTTTCTCTTTCCTAAATATTTTTCATTAATGTTGCAGAATATCTCGGTAATTTGCATTTAAACATCTGCAGTGGAGAGTGAGCTTTCTAATGGAGTTTTAGTTTATGAAACTGTTTCTGTGAAATCGGGACTGAACAGTCTGCAGAACACAGAGCTCCATGAATAACCGAACGGCAGATCCTCACAGGATGCTTTTTACAGCAGCCTGGGGCTGTAAGTCAGTGCAAATTATCAGGCAGGTACCAGTTAACATTCTAAAAGGGAATATGGGGAGAATTAGCAAACTATATTTACAAAAATAACAACTGAAACAGAAAATATAGAAACAGGAAAAACCTTATCTGGATAATCAAACAGGTATATTCAGGGATTTCAATCTTCCAAACTAATGGACACAGGAGATCACTGACAACCCTATTTGATGGGTTGGTGCTGAGGTAAGTACTGTCACCAAAACCTTTGAAAACACGTGGAAACAAGTGAGCAGTCATCACAGGTATCACAGGGTGTCAGGGGTTGGAAAGGACCTTGAAGATCTTCGAGTCCAACCCCCCTGCCAGAGCAGGATCAATGTCATGATGTTCCCATGAACTGAATGAACTAGAATTTAGCAGCCATACATGATGTTAGCATCCCATTTACTGTCCATGGGGTAGACCTGGAGAGAGGCACTGTCTCTTGAAAAAAGAAAGAAGGAAACTGAGGAGCTGTTTGGATTTCATAATAGTCAAAAGACTCAAACTCTATTGGGGTAGTTTGGAAAATGTATTCCAAATGACTTTTCAAATTAGACTCGCTCTCTCCTCTAATTAAGAAAGCTAAGTGTAACAGAACAATAGATAAATTTAGGGCAGATGTTAAAAGGTAGGGAAAAAAAACCTATCATTACTCTGGCATGGACATAAATGACCATCTGTACACTAGCAAGAACGTACATCATTCATTTCAAGACCTGCAAAGTAATCACAGCATGCAGAATTTAGGTGCCACTTGCTTATAAAATGGAAAATATGCCACATGATACCCATACTTTGTGTAAAAATCAGGGACAGTTTTGCCAATTAACACCCTCCTACTTAATCTAAGACAAACATCTGAACATTCTTTATCTAACAGTGTCCTGCCTAAGACTGTGCTGAGAATGCATCAAACAGATAAAAGACTGATTGCAAAATTCCATTTGGGTGAAACTTAAAAATTAAAATGGCCAAATAATGGAAAATGTCTGTAAACAATCTTCAGTATCCACTAATTGCTCTGAATTTTCCTGCATATTGCATTTCATGAAAAATAAATTCCTATGAGGACAGTCACCACTGACTTTCAGGGCTAAAATACTTCTTTAAATGATTGAGGTCATTCTACTTGTTCAGAATTTAGGCCACATATTTTAGATCTTTATCCTGTTTACACCTCTGCTTGTCATCTCGGCAGGAATTGCAAGTTATTCATGTGACAAATTTGTCTATATCCAAACCTAGGTCTTCCAATTTATTTTCATCAATCTGTTTGTATTCTTGTGTCTTAGAACTGTCTTTTTTTGAGTACTGTCTCAAGCACCTTGTGCTAAGAAGATGGAATAGTTTGTGTGTATTTATCCATGAACTGATCCATCTAAAGGGTTGCCGAATCTCACCTAGAATAACAAAATAGAGATGTAACCTTGACATCTGTAGGGGGAAAAATATTCTCTGGTTTCACTGACAGGGGGACTGGAGAAAAGACAGTATATAGAAAAGATGGGGGGACGGAACATAAATGTTGTGCTTAAAACCATAGGTTTTAAGAAAAGGCAGGAGAATTCACAAAGATGAGGAGGTGGCTACGGATAGGAAAGAGTGGAGCATGTTTTAGTAACAGGGAGGCCCAGCCATGGCTAGTAGAAGCCAGCCTGGGTAGAGAAAGATGGAAATTTGATGTTTAAGTCTGTGCTACAGAAAGAATATTTGGATTCCTTATGGGACACCAAATTAAGGCCAGAGATCTTTTCAGTTTAAGTGGGGAAAATATGCAGGGATATGGTATGGATAAATTCTTTTGATTTGAGTGGATCTGTGCTCTCTTGTTTGCTATCTAAGAAAAGTTCTATTGGAATGAAGAACCTTTGGAAGTCACACGTGTCTGGATGTGGTTCAGCTCTGAGAGGTACACAAAAGCAGTAACTTTTTGCTACTGATTTTCTCAGAAAGGGTTTACTTAAGCTCATGTAACATCTTGGAGATCAGTACTGATCCTCTGAACTTTGAATAGATGGGGATCTCTTATGCTGGAGAGACTGGGACCAGTCACAGTGCCTAGAGGCGAGAGGACTTCAAAGAGCACAGGACTATAGTGCCAGGTCCCAAACCTGGAGGGTGTTTAGGCAGGCGCAGGCTCTGCAATCCCAAGCATGATAATTCTTCCTCTGCCTCCCAAGGCCCTGCTTTCATGGGCTCATTAAGCAGCAACATCAGAGAACTCTTGCATCATTCTTGCGAATCCCTAATCCTGGAGCCATGTAGGTGTTATTTCACCTCTGGAAGCAATAACCGAGTCGACTTTTTCTGGATGCCCTTATTAACAAGGTGGTGTTCCAAACTTTTTACTGTCCTGGTTATGAAAGCTTTGGGTAATTTATACTGTGGCCACTGCATCTTTGCTGGCAGGGGAGGTGAATTCAGCCCTTATTTAAAGTAGGCTCCTGCACAGCTATGTATTCATGTGGTCTAATTTAATGGGAGATGAACTGATTGAAATTCCCTTAAATCCCAATTGCTCCAGTAAATCCACGCCTATTCAGGTAGCTGGAGGTGTGACATAAAGCTGATTTTGCAGCACTTAAGGGCTTTTGATCCTGGGGGAAGAAGAATGCTAAAAGAGTGATTAACAGTGCAAAAGAACCAGGGCATGACCACGGATGTAGTCTCCAGTGTGGCTCTGGTGGGGGAGGATTCTGTGTAGAAGTCAGCTCCATAGTGCAAAGTGCGAGCTTTGTTCACTTGCAGAGGGTTTCTTTGCTTTGTGGGTCTTTTGACACTTTAACCACTGGGATGCTAAAAGACTCCTCACCATCCTTGTTGTCATTTTTGGTTATCCTGTTCAGGAGAAGCCTTGGTATTTATTGGAAAGAGAGCGTTTGCCAGTATGGTAAGAATTATCCTAAATCCCTGATTTTAGCAGTTCTCTGTGTTTGGCCTTACAGCACGATTTTCTGTGTCCACATAAATGATGAAGTGGAACTGCTATTTAAAACTGAGAAGAAAAAATCTTATATCTTAGAATAGTTAAAGTCTTAGTCTCAATGAATCAAAAAAAAAAGGTAGAAATCTTATTTTTCATTCTATCCTCTCACTTGCTTTTCCTGCTGCTCTTCATTATCCAGATTGCTGAACTCTTATTTGATGATAGAAAGATACGTGACCTCACCAAAACAATCTTTGTTAACTCAAATCATTATCTTGTGCCACAAAAACTGAGACACATCTGCCATTGCTCGTATTCTAGGTCACCCTGCAAACATCTGATTATGATTTGATAAACAAAACCATTCCTCCAGTGAATTTTTGACAAAGAGACTATGAAGCAAGCTGGACAAATCTGTAGAATTTAACTGCTTTCTAACCCCCTTTTTGCAGTAGATTATGGTACTAAAGTAGGGCCAATCACTTAAAAACTGAGTCAGAAATAACCAATTTAAAAAGCGAGTCTCTATTTTTTTAGGAAAAGTGATCTGTTAGAATGCCTGTGAAGAAATTGTTTGATTGGTTCTCACTCTGGAAAGGAGCAATTTAATATACTGACTGCTTTCTTCATGTGAGTGAATACGATGAACGGGGTATTTCCTCATCCTCTCTGAAATAAAGGTGGTTTCTTTTAATTGAAATATGATTCCTATCAGGTTTGTTTATTTATTCTTTTTAATATCAGTATCACCTGCATAAGCACTTCTTGAAGTAGAGTATATTCTCAAGTAGAATTTTATTCCTTCTATCTTTCTTAAGTCTCCTCAGATATCTTTATATTGTTTGTCTATTTGGTTTCTGATGCTTCTCTATTTACCTCCTAAATATAGACCTTCTTGATGATTTTCTCTCTCTTCACTTAGCTATTTTGTTCATTTACTTTGGTATTAGCTTTTTTTGTTCCCAGGAATGGGAATGGTAATAGATAAGAGGGGCTTGTGTCTCTTATTTCTCATACATGCCTCTCGTTTGTGAGCAGAGCATTTAAAGCATGCCTTCCATGAAATGAATTTGTTGTGAGCACATAAGGGATTACAAGTTCTTTATTTTGGAAGCTTAGAATACTTTCTTTACTGTGGCTTCCAGTACTTTTGCACAAAGAAATCCACACTCAGGTGTGTTGTCTGTAATGTACCGAGTAGGGCAAATATGTAGAGCATGTAAAAAACATATCCTATTTTTTCTGTTCATTGAGAGGAGTTGTGAGTTCACTCCCTGTGAGATAGTTGGTTACTTAGACAAGTGCTTTGTGACTTGAGTGACTGTGTCCCTGAGCATATTAATGGGTACCATAGGTGAAAGCTGGCACGGGTTAGGGTCAGGGTGGCCCCTTAGACCTATAACAGGGGCTCTCTGGTAACCCCCCTCCCTCCCCAAAGGGGAAGAGACAGGGAATAAGGGAGAGAGACTTGTGATTAGAAAAGGAAACTAAAACAGCTCGAATGAAATAATAATAATAGAACTAGAATATTTACAAATCTATACAAAACCAGCATGGAACCCAACCCCCCTGATGGTAATTCCATCACCATCACCACTGATGCTGTGGAGCAGGCACTGGGAGAGTCCCAGACTGGG
>JANHGN010005108.1:0-31380 GCA_024605025.1 Megaceryle maxima | reverse complement strand
CTCAACCTGCTGGTGATGCTTCTTTTGATGCAGCCCAGGATATGATTGGCTTTCTGGGCTGCGAGTGCACATCGCTGCCTCATGTCCAGCTTTTCATCCACCAGTACCTCCAAGTCCTTCTCTGCAGGGCTGCTTTCAATCCCTTCATGTCCCAGATTTTATTGATACTGGGGGTTGCCCTAACCCAGGTGCAGGACCTTGCACTTGGCCTTGTTGGTTCATAGGTGTCCATTTCTCAAGCTTGTCCAGCTCCTTCTGGATGATGGCCCATTCCTCAGGCATGTTAACTGCACCCCTCAGCATGGTTCAGAGATTATTGTGTTTCCATGAAGTAGGCTTATTTCTGAAAATCAGTACCAGTTGATAAACAACAGACACAATAAAGCAATCGCTTGTCTTTCTAAAAACTCCTTTTGGAATTCATGGCTCTCAAAAGAAGGAGAATTAGTTGGATACTGAGGCTTTTCCAGGATATAGAAAAAGTAAGCAATGAAACAATATTCAGAAGGGTTAATTTTCTCCTGTGTATCCATTTTCACTCTTACTGGAATCTGATGCCTTGACATGCTGAATACTGCTAGGGGCAGAGACTGTGGGATAAGCCACTCAACTCTCATGAATCATCCAGAAAAGTAATTGTTAGGGGAAAGACCCCGTAAAATGGGAATGAAGAACAATGAAATTAAATTAAATTTAAAATAGAATAAATGTGCTGTGAGAGAAATGAAGTTAGCCTTGTGGCCATTAGAATTTAAGGGTCTTTCTTTTTATTATAAATATACCAGAGACAGGATAGAGCCAGTGAGATTGTTTCCTGCAAACCAAAGCTTGAAGAATATGATCTGCAGGCAATCAAAAAGAATTGGTTCACCAGCATCATCTTCCTTACCTTGTTTATAGGCTTGAGCATAAAATTCCAGAATTGAGCATAAAATTCTGTAAGGCCTGTTTAAATGGGAGCATTATTAAATTGACAGCCAATCAGGAACAATAAAAAACTGAGTAAAAATAAATCTAAACATTTTATGGACTCAATAGGCTGTGAGTCCACATACGCCATGGAATGGAGTTAGACACATGTCTGCGGGATATGCAGTGACAGAAATACGGAATTACGAAGAAGGAGCTACAGGGATGTGTAGGTGACTAAGAGGTTAGTGATATGGGCAAATCAAAAACCTGAAAAGCACACAAGAGCAACTCTTTCTTTAGATAACATCCCAGATTGATTGGCTGAGTGGACAACTTTCTTTCTTGAACTGATGAAAGTTTTTTCTAAGTGCTACTAAAATGGCTAAGCAGTCTGCTGGAAGAGGAAAAAAGTAAAAGTTTATAAATGTGGATGAAGAAAAAGCAGGAAATACATTCAAAAGCTGTCATTTATTTGTTGCCTGGATACGCTATGCATCATCAGAAAATTTGGAGACGGGCTTACAGAGGGTAGTACACTGTAAAGCAGTTGTCTTTTATTCACATTAATAACTTCTGTAAGTTGGTGCCTTTAAATTCTTTTCCCAGTACATTTATTTAAAGATTGAGCTGCAGCTGGAAATAAGATGCAACCATCTTAATGAAGTTCCCTTTCAGCATGGATTTAGAATTTGAATAGCTACAGAATTTACACAGCTTTGCAGGGCTCTACTGTTAATTTTTATGTTATTCAGGATTATGAGCATTATGCACTTGGTTTGTAATGAATGTGAACTAGTCTCAAATGACTTGCAGTTATTCCTCTGAAAAATTTTGTGGCTACTCTCCAGTAATGACTGCATTAAAAATCTTGAGGAGAAAAAAAAAAGGCAGCATAATATAAACAAATATTTTTAACCAGTTACATTGCTATAGCACAAGTTGTTTCACACACTTTAGGTGTCAACATCAGAAAACTTTTCCTTACATAGGGAATGGTGAAGACTGTGGAGTATTTAACAGGAAGCATTGATGCAGAAGTGATTCTGATCTAGCACTCCAAAAAGGAATTGTCCCTTAAGTACCTATGAAATAGGACCTGTACCAGAAGCTGTAAGTGTGCATCTTGTTATCAATTTCTGTCACTACATGCCATTCAACCATTGCGTGTATGCACAGACACACACAATTATAATCTCACAGGAGAATATGTTCTGAAATTCCCAAATTCTAAAAGTGTTTGTAAGTCTGATGAAGTCAGTCACGTCCAGCTTGTGTGATAGAAATAATGGCCTCATAAACTTTAAGTACATTATATCACATTGATAGGTAAGGAGACAAAAGGATGGATGGATGTTCTTAGTCTTTTAATGTGTGTAGGTTTTTGTTTGTGTGGGGTGGGGTTTGTTTGTTTGTTTGTTTTTAATAAGCTCCAGAAATCACAAGAACTTGTGAATCCTGAGTGAACATCCTTTTAGGAGAAAATCATAATGGGTTTTTCATATTATTTTAAGAATGCTCCAGTAATTCAGGTAGAGAATTAGTAAAGGTGTATTCCTGAGTAGACCAGTTGAAATAGGATGTTTCAGGTCACCTATCTACCCAGTAGCACAAAGGAAAGTGGTTTGGGCAGCCCTCATATGTATCTTTCTTCCACTGCCAAGCCTGTACATCTAGATTCATTTTTACAGCCTGGTCAAGTGATCTGGAGTGCAGAGTCAGACTTATGCCTTGAGGACAACAATAATATGTTTTATCCACCTTCAAGAGAGGAAAAACAAAAGCAGAAACTATAAAATGAATGCTCAGTTTTAATGGCATACTGCTAGAGGTTCCCAGCTCATCGACTATGTAAGTTACTGTAAACAATTTAGTTGATCAACCTGCATATTACTGACAAATGAGTCTGTCAGTAATGTCAGCAGCATGGGTTCATGTTTTTTACTGGGGATGCTCTCATACAGTAGATCTTCCTGGCTAAGAGAAAATGATAAATTTATTGTTCTCAGAATCGTTGCCAAAATATCAATTTGCATTCACTTAACCACAGCTAAATTAATTTATATGTTAATTTTAAATGTCAGTATATCCTGGAATGAAAAGCACGTCCTTGTGCCATGGAGTCACTAATATTTTTATGCTTTATGAATGATGTCATTCTTAGAAATAAAAACTGGAAACTAGAATACAATCTTGATTACTACTATCCTCAAATACGAGCAGGAAGGTGTTAGGGCAGGAATTGGGGAGGGAGACCTAGGTCTACACCTGATGCTGCTGCTCACCTGTCATGTGATAGCATTGATAAATTATTTAATATCTGCTTCTTTTATTCGGCATTATGTCTTCATGGGGTGATATCCTGTAGCAATGTGCTCTGCTCTGGCTGAATCTGTTTCATTTCCTTTGCAGATGGCTTGCTGCCATGGAAGATAATGGAAAAATAAAACTGCCAGGCTTCTACCTCCTGCCAGTTTCAATAGAATTGAGGAAAAAAATAGCAGAATTTAATCTTAAAGACTTTTATTATGGTCTTTCAGCATGATAAAAACTGGAGCAATTTATCCATCAAACAGTTTATTTTAATGTAATGCTAATTATGCCTCACAAAATTCTCCTGAAATCTTACACTGGCCTTAGAATGTGTTCAATATTTTAATAATGTTACAGCGTGGGAAAACGTTGATCAGGGGAGGAAGAAGTAATTTGAGAACTAACTGTTGAACATCAGGCTTAAAGCAATAGGATGTGTTCATAGCCAGGAGAGAAGGGTAGTAAGGAGGAAAAGGATGAGATAAATGGAGACAGTTTATATGAAATTTGGCAGATTTGGCTTCTCTTTCTCACACACACACACATACATACACAAAAAAAGGAATTGTTTTAAAAATTTTGTGTTAGATCGTCCCTGAAAGTTTTTGAGTTGTCATAGCCAAGGGTTGCATCTGTAAGAAAACAGGTGTTGCAAAAGGAAGGGCATTATTAGATTAAAAATTAGGAAGAAGTTCTTCACGTGGTGAGACCCTGGCATAGGCTGCTGAGGGAAGGTGTGGATGCTCCATCGCTGGAGGTGTTCAAGGCCAGGCTGGATGGCTCTTTGAGCAACCTGCTCTAGGGGGAGGTGTCCCTGCCCATGGCAAGGGAGTTGGAACTAGAGGGTCTTTAAGGGCCCTTCCAACAGAAACCCTTCTATGAACCTATATTCTAAAAAAATAAAACAATATGTTTACCTGTTGTCATTCTGTAATTAGCAATGTTTCCTGTGCTTTGGAAACACAAAATACTTTTGTAAATAACAAATTCCAAAAACTGCAGCTATTCTACAAAGGAAATGGGAACAAAAAAAACCAAAACCAAACAAAAAAAGGAAACAAATAAACAAAAACCACCAAAATAAAAGTAAAGTGCAAGAAAATGTTCTAGTTAAGCATAATTATATAAATGTACACCCAGAAAGACTTGACCTGTATTTTTACACAGTCAACAATTCAGTTTGACTTTTATTTTTGTTAACTGCCATTTTCTGCCAGTTACAATTCTCCACAGTTTCAGTCTCTTGGCCTTTCCTCCTCCTCCTCCACCAGCTCTCGAAATGAAGGAGTAGGTTTGGGAGAGAGCCTTGTGGGTTAGAGAAGGCTGAAAATAGCACATTTCAGTTTGGAGAAAAGTAGCAATGTGAGAAATAGAAGTGTAGAAACAAAGATATTTTGCTCTTGCATTTTCACACTTAAATACCAGGAGTTCCTGTTCTGCCCTCTCTTTGTAAATGACTATTTATTGGCATATATTGCTGGAAATAGGATCTCTTCATAGACTTTAGTCTTTTTATTGTTTTTCTGTCTGCTAGTTACGTACCTCATAGACTTGTGCAGTGACAACCAGTTACAGAAAGCTATTCATTTTTGCTTTAAATGTATAGAAAACTGCCATGACTTCATCTTACCACAGGAATAGAACCAATAATTTTTCTTTCAACACTGGGGTAACAACAAATCCTGTGTCTGGCAACTGGCCACCTATGAATTCTTTTCTGAACAGTTAAAAATTAATGTCTTTTCGATTTAAGTACCAAATTCTAGTTTTGTAGCTTTTCCCATGATATCAGAAGCTAAATCTTAGCTCCTATGAATACGTATCAACATCCTTCAGCATTTTGCTGTTTATGACTAGTTGTCTATTTTGCAAGTGAAGTGCACAGTTAATCCTTGGAGAGAATAGAAGTAGTGATCTTTGTGCAATATGTTTGGGAATAAAATATCTTTTTTTCTTCCATTTCTTCTTTGTACAGATAATTTTTGAATTATATTTTTTCTTATGACATTAATTGTATTTTTCTCCTTATTGGGTTATCTAAAAAAAATAAATGTATATGTATTCCTTTGGTTTTGTCTAGAAATCAATATGATCTTGAAATGTTATTCTCTTCATTTTCTGCTGCCATTTCTGTAATTGTGCTTCAGCACTCTTGTAAAGAAAGAACACAATTAAAGATATGTTGGCCAGCTGTATAATATATTCTGAGCACAATTTTTCTGATATAAATAATTGTAAAAATATTCAATAGCTTTAATTACCACTGAAAACGGTGCAACAATTTCTCTCTGCAGAATTCAGTCTGGGCCAGCCACCATTTTCAGATCTTCTCTTGTATTTAGACAGTTGTGCTCCCCAGCGAGCACTCACATCTGTGTTTAACATGCAAGGCCAAGCCAACAAAGAACTATACAAATGCCAAATGCTGCTCCTGTGTCCACTCAGTTTCCTTTTTTGTTTATTTTACTCAGTGGTTCAATTTTGCCTTCAGGACTCTATTGACTAGTCTGAAATATAAGCAGATTGCTAGAGAATTCCACCCGTTGGTGGCTGCCTCCTTTGATAAGGGGATGAACAATTACTAAACTTCCTTACATTAGAGCAACCAGAATATCTGCTTCTGAAAGAATTTCAGCTCTGGAAATTTGAGGATGGAAGGGCAATCATCAACAAAGAGGAGATGCAACTTTGTGGAAGATGAATGTGGGAGGGAACAACAGTAGGTAGCCACTTTGCCCGGGGCAGCCCACTGAGAAGCCCATCGAAATACTCTCAGAAAGTTCATAAACAAAGGGGAATGGTCTATTAAGGAAGATCTAATGTCTTTCTCACCTGCTCTCTACTCACTTAATCCTTGTGATGGCTGATACTTACATTGAGAATTTGAGAAGCAAACCTGGATTTAATACTAAGGCCACCTTTATTCACCAGAACACAGAGCTGAAAGTGTGTTTTCATTGTGTGAGCACAATGCCAATAGGAAAAAGAGGAGGAGGATGTTATAGCAGGAGATCCAATGCCTATCATCAGGTGCCATCCTTCCACTACTGTCATCCCTTCCCTCAAAGCTGTTTTGGGGTGTCCAGTGAATAAATATCCTTCTCATTGTTTTCCTGCAATCATGGTTTAAA
Organism: Megaceryle maxima; assembly: GCA_024605025.1. Taxonomy (NCBI): domain Eukaryota; kingdom Metazoa; phylum Chordata; class Aves; order Coraciiformes; family Cerylidae; genus Megaceryle; species Megaceryle maxima. Next base: position 25,027 of record JANHGN010005108.1, on the reverse strand, counting down.
AATTGTGATCCCTTTTCATGGTTAGATATGGCAGTTTTGTACCCACAAGAAAGCTTAGACTTCTAGAAATTTTAGGAATCTTAGGATTATCCCTTCTTTTTGTCATCTAGCTCCATGGAATAAAAAATACATGTTATCCTAACTTATGGGAAAGTATCACTGATTCTTTTAGGATTCAGTTGCCTATGAAAAAGTATTTTTGAACTGCTGATTTGAATTATTTTCTTACTACTGCATTTTTTACAGCTACCTTTGGCACATTCAGTTGCTCTTCAGGACACTGCAGTAGAACAACAGTGCAGCTAGATGGCTGGACAACCCTCCCACTCAGGTATGTAAATATCTGGCTGAGTTGTCATTGAATGAAAGCAATTTTCAGACTTACCTTCTGTCATCCCAGCACAGCTAAGATAACATGACTGTTGGTTTCCTGCAGATTCAAGGCATATCTCTGAGGCAAGATCAGAGGGGCCAGGAACTGTGTCACAGAGAGAAATCCATCTTTCACAGTTCTACCTAAGGTTGTACTCCTTATGTATCATCTGGGCAGCTCCTACTGTCACATCTTAATTGTATCAGGAGAGTGTTCAGAAGCTTGAGTCACAGATGAGGGCATTCTGTCAAAAACATGAAACAGTAAGGTAGTCTTTATTCCAAAGCAAGTGTCTAAATTCATGGTGCTCCTTAATAGAATTTAGGACATTTGAACAAAATGTTAAAAAAAAATCCACAAAAAAAAAAAAAAAAAAAAAAAAGGGACATGATTGACAGAGTAAAACAATGCACTTTCTGGTACAGTATTTCAAATTATTGTCACCAGGCTGTTTCCAGCTCAGTCTATCTCATTCTACTGTTGCACATCATAGTAATATTTGCCAAAAAAGAAAGACTGCCGTGAAGTAACCTGCAGCAGATCTGACTACCAACCTGAAAAAAACCCCAGCAAAATCCAGTACCCATATTGTACTTTTCTAGCATGCAGGCTGGGAGAAATAATAGATCAAAGACTTACAAAGTGTACAGCTAAGGAAACTCCATGGCCTTTCATCAAGACGCTCAGACTATTCTGATGTGCTGCATTACTTTCTGAATAATTCCTTATTCTAGCGTAGAAAGATGGATAACCTAAAACCAACGCAGTATAAGGGAGGGAGAGGAATGATGTAAAGACAAAGCCTGGAGAAAGGCTTAATATCCTGTCTTTCTGTTTCTGCTCATCAAGGACAAAGAAAAACTCCTTAAGAAAAAGAAAGGATGGGATTGATGATATAGCTGATTCTAAAATTCCTACTCAGATACATTAGAGTGGGACTGGTGGTTCATTATAATGGTTTGGTTTTGGTTAGAAACAGTAATATCAGCAGGAGTTACAGCTACTGCATAATACAGAGGACTGAGACATTGACCTGCTATGCTACTTTATCACTTGAGGTGTTATTTGTCTCATCCAACATTAGCCACCTAAAAATTAGCTGCCTAATCTATGCTAGTGATATGTATGCCTGCAATGGAGATAAATGATCCTCTTCAGTGGGATTCCTCTCATCCCTAGGTGCATATTCACCGTGTATAAGATGAATTGTCCTTTGGAGATGCCTCACTCTCTGTGAATTTTTCTGCTTGATTATGATAGATCAGATACCTACATGTTAGTTGTATAAAGTCAGATATGACAAAATTATGCACTCAACGGTATTGGTATGTCTTCACTGCACAGTACAAAACCATGAAGGCATATCTTACTATCTCTCTAAAAGGCACCTTGGGAACCAAAGCAGAGAAACTTGTGAGGAATAATTTAGCCTAAGAAGTCTGATTTGCTCCAGAGAAGGAGCTAAGCAGCTGTTGATACAAAAATCTCTCAATACCCTCTGCAAGTCACAGCAGTTACAAAAGAATGGGAATAATACCAACTACCTGACAGCTTTAATACTCTCAGAAGATCTTCTATAACTTTAATAACTTTTTATATAAAGTAATCATATAAATGCATAATGCAGAATACTGGCAATATCTGGGGAAGCTCATCTTGTTACTACTGCTCTTTTATCTCCACTCTTGAAAAAATAAGTGGTTCTAATTTTTAGAACAGTGTCCTGTGACACGTGAACTTTTTTCATCTGCTTAACGATGACAACTCGCCTATTGCGATGATAATTTACAGACAGTAATTTGAATACAGTCTAAAAGGTATCTGCTTTGAGCAAATTTGAGACACCCCTTTTGCCTATTTGCAAACAGTGTTAAAATTGTCCTTGTTTCCCCTTCAACAATTCAGAATTTCAAAGTTTCTCCATAAGTGGTGTCTACTTCATGCACTTACGCGCACAACTGAACTCAGGGGATTCTGCTTTCTCTGACTATTTTCAGACTATTATCCCTTTCACTTAAAACATAAAGTAGTAGATTACTTTTAAATAGAACTGTCTAAGTCAGTATTGATGTTAGAGAATAAGAATCTCACAATAATGTAGGAATAGAATATATCACATAAATAAGGAAGAATATCACAGTACAATAAAGAAGCCATGGGTATTGTTTATTCTGCACAATAAGAGAAAGAAGATACGTTCTATGAAATCACACATAAAGTTTGTCTTAAAGCACTTAAGAAAATTACATATAGGGAATGATATGTAACCGAGTGTTGGCTTCACAGCAGCTTTTAACTGGATGATTATTCCAAGAATTTTAAGGATATATAACCTTGATCAAATTATATGTCAATGTCACATGAGCAGAAAATCTTTTGCAGCATTTTTTTAGTGCTATTTAAAGAAATCCTGAACATTTCCACATGATTGAAAGTTCAGTAAAAAGGGTCTCTTCCTCTCCATTTGCCTGCTTCATGGTGTTTTAATGGATCTTACATGCTCAGCTGTAGTACTGACTAAAATAAAACTGTAGTTTTATAAGCAGTAAACTAAGCAGAAACTATTCAATGTAAAAGAAGGATAAAACTGAAACAGCCCTAAGGTTGAGGGAGAATCAAGTTGTTTCAAATAATATGTTTTATTGTGCAAAACTTTATCCAAAAATGCAGCACTATTAAGGAATTTATCCCTCCTTTTTTACGTCTTTACAGTCAATTCAATAGTCTCTTCATTACGATTTTGTAGTTTTGACTTTCTCTTCTAATGTTATTGCATATTTTTTCACTTTTCTAGAAAACCAGAGATGCATTTTTAAAAATGTGAAGGTTGATTTGGACAACAGTGTGATTCTAAAATATTAGAATTGAAAATTGGAATTAAATTTTGATTTAGCTTTTACTTCTGTGATAGGCCTGAGACTACTCTCACAACTCTCCCTCTTTCCTGTCAAAGTCAGATTCTGTATATGTTTGGGGTTTTTTTCCTCAGCTAATTATGTTTCTGACATCCAGACATACATCTTATGGCACTCTGTCTTCAAGTCCCCAAATACTTAATTTCTCAAAGGATTGTATGCGTAAAACAAAGGGAAGTTGAGCAGAATCAAGTTAACAACCATATTCAGTTTCAACAACTTAGTTTCATAGACTTATTCCTGTAACAAAATTAAGAATTGGATCCCACAGACACATGGAATCTGGTAGGGATTATGTGGAAATTTCCCATTTTTGACCATATAATGAATCCAGTGGAGTAGATAGTTATAATTAATTTCTTCTCTGGTTTTCTGAATATTCTGCTTTACCCTTGGAGTTAAGAGACAAACTCTTTTTGCATAATTCCTGGAAATACCATTTGTTATTTTTGACGATGGATTTATTAATAGACACAGACACAAATTTGGAAGCCTTTCACACTTTGAAATTTCACCTCTGTTCTTCATTTCAGCCTGTCACCCAGTGAATTCATCAGTGTCACTTATGTCTTGTAGTCATGAATTTTTATCAAAACCTCAGGCACTGTCATAGTCAGTCCAAATGAAATACATTCAACATATTTTGAAAAGTTGACTATGCTGCAGTTAAAAGGGTGAATTACCCTGACTCACCTGAAGCGTTTAATATTTATGTTTTAAAAGAGGTTGTTGATGTACTCTATTGATTTTGACTTTAATATTTTGATACAAAATCATTTTGAGGATAAGGCTTAAGTCTTCAAACTTATCTCTGATTCTAGGTACATAAATTAAATGGAAATGGAAAAATACTTAGGCCAGCCAAGAACTCACAGCTCTGAGCTGCAGCTCTTCCTCACCTGTAATAATCAGGTCAGACTATGCAGCCCTGTAGGCTTAGACTAACAATTAACCAAAGCAACAGCGATGAGAAAAAAACCATAGACCTCCATTTCAAAATGTCTGATGCAGTAGAGACTTGAAACTATTGCTTAGAATATACTGCTCATTAGGATTAAATTTATGCTGCATTATTGGGCATTGAGGAGAATAATGAAGAGTGAATAAACAGTACGCTAGATAATCTCATCTAGGATCCCTTTCCCATGAAATGTTGAACAAGATGAGCTTTTGAGGGCCCTTCCAGCTTGGACTGTTCTATAATTCTATGAATAGCAGACTATCAGAGGTAGCTGTAGACTTCAGCAAACACCAGCCACATTCACTATGGAGTTTACACCAGCGTGCCTGTTGGTGGTGTCAAAGGTATTATGAATACTATGTGTATGGTCACTTTGGGAGATCAAAGACTGCTAATAATTTATGCTACTAAAGTGTCCTAATACTCTTATTTGCTTTAATACAGAGTTGTCTGAACAGGAACAAGCATATATTTAGCTGCCTCAGTGAGATACTTAAATCATACTTTTTGAGGGAGGTGATTGAATGTCCTCGAACTGGAAGATACAGTTTTCCAGTCATAGTGAAATCTGTGGAAAAGGACAGCCTGCCAAAAGAATAAAACACTCTTCAAGGACCAAGGTTTAAGTCCACTTTGGGTTCTTCAGCCTGGTATGTATATGCTGCCCAGAAGTAAAAGGAAGAAAAACTCAATATATTACTTACTTTTACTGTATTATTATTATTATGATAATATTATCATTTAACATACTATCTTTAAGAGACTCAGAGCTGTACAATATACTGTTTTGTGATCTAAATAATGGGCAATGGCTGTTGATAATATTCTTATAGAGGAAACTATATTGTGGCCTGTCCTTTGAAGCCACATCCTAAAGAGCATGTACATCTGCATACCCTCTCTAGGAGCACATCCTTAGGCTGTGCAGACTGGGTGATGCACTTCTACTATGAAAAGCTTGGCTCTAGGTCCTCTGTGAGCCTCCAGGACTGCCACAGTCTCCTGAAAGACAGTTCTCTTTACTTGTGCCAAAAATGCCTGGCCTGTGCCCCTTTCTGAAAGAGTGGGGGTTTTCTGCTGTCGACCTGAAGTGTGTCCACATGGCAGGTGCTGGCCTGGCACTGGAGTGTACAGGACTGTTGTGATGCACAGCCTGCTGGCATTATCTGGGAGGACAGCGTGGGGCCATGGCAGCTGGACTTGAATCACTGTTTCCCAAATTACCAACTGGAAGGTACCTCCTGAACAAGAACCATGCTCAGGCTTTGTTCTGGTAGGAACCATTGCTTTGTATCAAGAGAGCCTAGGAGTGAACTAATGCTTATGTATTGCAAATAATCTTGGGACCAGGACCTAAAAAATTGAGCTGGAGAGCTAAATAACTTGTAGTAACATGTACCTTAGGCTGCTGGCAACAGTGGAGATGATACAGAATGTGCCTTTTCTCACTGATATCTGGCATAAGCCACTGCTTAAAAATACAAAGGAACTACTGCTGTAATCTATTCTGCAGCAGTATGAGGAAGCTTGAAAGAAGACCATGTCTCAGTTATTGGTCCCTCCAGATTTCTTAGGCTCTGACATTTTACCAATAAAACGATATACTTTATTTTAAAGTCTAATATTTAATACAAAGTTTAACAAAATATATAACCTTTATTCAGGCTGCAGATGACAAATGAACCTAGAAATACCTTCATGCATCTCTTGTAATACCTCTGATTCTACAGATAGGGCAAAACAGCATTTCTGCCTGTTCTTGCTGCTTTTGTTAAGTAGGAAGATGTTTTGCAGAATAGTGTAATTTCAAAATTTAAGATGCGATGACTTACAAAATTTATAGCATTAAATATAAGAAAAAGTTGCATTTTAAAATGTGGATGTCAGCCTCCAGAGTCCAGCCCAGGCACACTGAAGTCCATCTGAGTACGACTGTTTTGGAATATGCCTTTCCTTTTCCTGGCAGTTACAGACTTTCTGTAGGAAGGGAAAAAAATATATATACTTATTGTTTCATTTCAATGTTTTCCTTCATTTTCATCACTGCCATAAGACTTCAAGCCAAAATGAAAGTTAGACACAGGGTCAAAAATTCATCTGAAACCAGGTGGTCCCATATGAAACACCCCAAGGAGAAAAAAAAACAAATAGATCAGAAAAAGACAAATAGGTAATGTGCATATAAACAAAATAAGAAACGTGGGCATAAAATAAGGTATGCATATTATCAGTGCTCACTGTTGCTTTTTGCTTGTCTGAAGTATAGCTAGGTGACTGATCTTTATTCCTGCTTTTCATTCTATGGTATTTTCAACAGCACATTACGTTACACCATCTTCTCAGCCAGGTTGGCTCTCATTTTTGATACATATGTTAGGTACAGAAGCATATTCAATTCTTCAGAGAGTGCTTTAATTCTGCTCTCTTCCCTCTCCCCATCCTCTCTACACACAAAAGCTCTTCTTGCCTTTTCTGGATAGCACCATTTGCTGATAAAATTAAGAACAATGACTTGACTCAAGCAAACTTTCCTGTTTGCTTGCTTGTAGAAGTCAAATTTTCTAATCAAGTTGTTCAGGACTTTCAGGACACCTATTGCCTTGATATCTAAACACTTTTATCTGAGCAGCTATACACAATAAAAGATCAGATCCATACTTGCCAACAGAATTTCAAAATCCTCATGTGATAGAAATGCAGACTAGATATGTGATGAGCATTCCTAAAAGTTTCTGGAAAAAAAAGCATTGATTTCCAAAAATCTAGCATTTTTGTTAATTTGACTGGAAGGCCATGATAAATGTGAGCTATTTGCATTGTTAGCAGACAGTAATATGGAATATTACGCAGATGATCACAATGAAATTGAATTTTCCAGCAGTTAGCACATAAAATAAAACAGAATGCTGAAGGAAAAAAAAAAGAAAAAAACTCAATTGAAGGGAGATTTTTATGGTATCACTGTAAGAGTGGTTGGCAGGTGTTCATATTCTAATGCCTTTGGTACAAGGACAAACACTATAATGTTACCACATAGAGATAAATAAGTTACCACAATTATTTGCTTTTGCACATAGAGGGGTTGTCTATGAAAGACCACGTGGTATTTCATACTTTGTGGTACCTTCATTGTGAAAAGCACTGATGTTCCATGTGCAACCCTGATGCTTACCTAAATACAGTATCCCACCCCAGGATAACATATCTTGCACAGGGACTCATTACCTTGACAGTTTAAAACTGCTAGTAAAATTACTGAGTGATGCAGAGGATAGACCATAACCAAAACCATGTTCAGATGCTGCATTCTACACTTTGCTGCTGTCAGGATCATTTTGTCTTTGTGAAAGCCAACACTAGACATATTCATCCGATCCTCCTCGGTAAATGTGTGGACTCCCCGGTAGAGACGAGATCGTGGGCAGAAGTGAGATGAGAGCACCTGCATCCTGCAGACTGTGTGCCACCCTGGCAGCTGCCAGCTCCATACTGAACACCCATTATCCCCAGAGTAGCTGGTTTGCTGGAGTCAGACAGGTGTAGCCTGACACTCTGTTATGCCTTTTGTATTCTCCATTGCTGGTTTCTGGAAAGAACAAACAAGATAGTTATAGTTAAATAAATACATATGGAAATCCCTTTATGGCTTCAGATGACAAACTGAATAAAATTCTCTTCCACAGATTAGTAATATCCATAGATACATGCTGGAATTTTTGTTTACAGCATAACTGTCATGGGACTGAGGCAGTTACTTCGAACATCTCGATGAACTCGGTTCTTATACTGGCTTGAAACTAACTGTGCATTCACAACATGCTATTTTCATAGCCGTCAAGGGAAAAATAAAGAAGACCTAGTTTTGAATTTGCAAAATGTTTTATTTTTACAAAGTGTCAATTTATCAGACCACCTCAGATCACATCTCCAGCACGGTCCAAAGTTTGTCAGATTTGAGAGAGTTCCTCCATATAGTCAGCCACCTCTCAATTAGGATTACCCCCTGCAATGTGGGACTTCAAGTACTTTGCCTTGTTTTTCATATCCTTAGGCAAAGTGAAAAAATATACTTTTTTCTATGCTTTAGATTTTGAAAACACGGAAAAAATATTTTCTGCTTGACTTTAATTATATTTGCCCATCCTTCCAAAGAGGGTGTTCAAGGACTTTGTTTAATAATCACTCTATAATTAATGGATATGTTTGTGTTTCGTTTTTAATATGAGCCCAGGGCAAAGAAATGGGAGGTTGGCCTCTGTGGTCTAGTGAATAGTAGCACCATTTACAGTTGTGAAAACAGTGATACAAATCTTACATAAAAACCAGGGTGTTACAGGAAACCTATTAACAGTTTACTGCTGAGGTATTTTGCTTTCAAAGTTAGGTATGTGAAATGCCACTGCAGTTGAACGTAATGTGGCTTTTAATGTCCAATAATTATTGCTCACCTAATCTTCTCACTGCTCTTGAGAAATAATGTTATCACCTACAATTGTAATAGGATGATTTTGTTTGGGTTTTTTTCTCCTCCCTAGGTATGAAGATTCTTACTGGTCTTGCCATCAACCTCTGTTATGATCTTCTAGCTATGTGTATGTGCAAAAAATTAAAAAGATGTTGGCAAGATGGATTCTGTGAGTGATGATTTTTCACACTGTAGGCACGTATGCATATTTAATCCAACTTTGTATATGTATTTTTGGGTTTACTAGATGACAGAGATTCCAGTGAGTAACTGTGAGATAATTATATTCTGAACCATTTGGTACCTTAAACAGTGGCTGTTTGCCATTTTAACTAGAAGCAAAGCAGCCATTGTAGTTCCAAATTCTACAAAGCCTGGGGTTTGTTCTTATCTTAACGACGTAAACAACCGCGGTTCGGAAATGGAGTCGCATGTATTTGAAATCACGTCTGTTGACAAGGACTAGTGGGATTGTTTCTTTAAGTTCTTAGTAGGTCTGCGTAAAAATTCAATGGAGTAAGTTCCCATTGGAAAGCATGTCTTTTCAGACCAAAGACGACTATGCTTTCCCACAGACCTCACTCCACTTGGTAGTTGGTATCTTGTGATGTCTTCCATCCTCATGCAAAGACGCTTATAGCTACTTATGACTAATGTCATCCGCTTCTCTTTGGGCTGGTTATTCAGCCTTTGCAGGAAAACTTAACATCCTGTCTTGAAGTTGAATTCTTAATGATCCATTTATCTGACAGTCCTAGTGTTGGCTGTAATACAACTATTGACAAGTCCCCTAGGAGGAAACATAGATCTTCTTACTTCCACCACCATTTTCCCAGAGGCAATGGGTTCAAAGCAAATCTTCTTTCTTCTCCCTTTACCTTTAATCTGAAATACTCTCAAGCTGAGTATGACTGTACAGGGATCAGAATCAAGACACAGCAGTCATTTGCTGGATTCTAATTATTAAAAATTTCCAAAGCTGTCATACAGTACCTCAGTTTTAATTGGTTGTACTCATAAAAGGAGCATTTCTGTGCACTGAGACACAGACTATCCTTGTGTAATTTAGGCAGCCTGCCGTAAGGAGCCTTATGGGTAGCTACTTAAGGACTGCTACTTACTACAAAAGGCTTCCCCTAAATTAAAATAGTGCATTTGAAATTAAAATAGTACATATGTTGCATTAATAAAGTCGTAAACCATGTTCAGTCAAGCTGCCGTATGTCACTGGAGAAGTTTTAATCAATCACATTGTGTTCTCTTTTTAATGTTGTGCCACTCGGAATTGTTCAGAGACCTGTCCTGAAACAGATCATTCATTTTTAGGCCTTTTTTTTTTTTTATTATTGAACATGAATAGTCACAGCAGGTGTAGATTTTACATAACTAATAAACCGAGAAAAAGATTTATTCTGGATTTAACATTTACTTCTACTTTACTGTTTGATTCCTTAACAAAGATGGAATGAGGTAGTAGTGTAACATCTGGAGACCCCTATACATCAGTTATCAAACTGGGTCAAACAAGACATTAAATATAGTAAATACTGTTCATAAAGATGTGGCCTAAATCTAGAAAAAAATGTTGCATCAGCTGGGAGGTATTTTTACTTTCAAGTTTTAAGTACCTGTCTAGACAGAAGCACCATTCTGACCAAAATCACATATATCTACTACTGGACTTTGAAAATAAATTATTTTGGCAATTTTAAACACATTAAGCAAAATTACAGCCTCTTCTGAACACCACTGGGATTTGAAATTAGATAAATTAGTAAATTTTCATAGAAAATTTTCATTTTCAAATGAGTCTATCGATCATTTTGTTGGCTGTATAAAAATTGATGTACTGATAGTAAGACAAACTTTTTAATGGAACAGAATTCCATTTAAAATTTGTCATCTGATGAAGCTGAAATGTATTGTGAGTATGACATATATTTCAAGTTTCTATCTGAAAGTTTTTTCCAAGTCCAAGATTTAGCTTGTTGTAAACAGTCAACATCAAAAGACCTACAGAAATAGTCCAAAATTTGATACACGACATAACGCATACAGATCTTGGTTTTAAAACAGTCAGATGATTCTCTGAGCCTAAGGCAATCTGAGTACTTGTGTTTTAGCGTAATTATACTTTTTCTCAGGTACATTGTTAGTATTTCTCTTTCTATGACCTCTACTGTCATATGGAGGATTCAAGACAGGTGTTTACTTGAAAAATTCCCCCTGACTTCAGAGAAGTAGGAGAGCCCCCAAGACTGCAGGACCCCAGAGAATACCAGAGCCAGAACCAGAAATGCACCATCACCTTATTCTCCTTCTCTCCCTCCCCTATATCCCCATCTTTCTGAGTAAGAAAGTGGATGATCAGGCCACAGGGAGCTGCATCACACATCTGTGACCAGGGTGTCGGTAGATTGGGACCCCAGGCAGGCCAGGATGCTCATCTGCTGTGCCATCTAGACATAGCCTAAGTTCACTTGCTACAGCACTCTGACAGTGGTACTACAGAGACATTTTTCTTTCTTTAAAGAAATAGAAACTCTACAACCTTGTAAATGCAACGTCCATTTTACAAGGTTAAAACAGAAGGCAGTAAAAACAAGAGTCAAGGGGTTTGGTTCTTCTCATTTTCTGTCAGTGTAATTCTGTCAGGATAATTCAGACATCTTCTAAGAATAACACTACATTGATATTTTTTTTCAAGGACCAGAAAAGTTGTATACATGTATAGGCTTAATATGTAATTCATAGACTTTGTTTGTTTTCATCCATGTATATGAACATTATGTGTAGAGCTGCACTCATATGTATGGCTGTGTGTGTGTGTGCATCTTGACCGGCTTTTATAATGATAGAGCTAAATATTACTCATTAGAAAAAGAGTGCTTTCTGATAGCACATGTATTGCTTAAAGCTGTGGGAAATGCAGAGTTAAAAAAAGCACATTTTTCTCCTGGTGATATTATTTATTTATTGCTCCTATTGCATCTACACATACCAAATTACTTGTTTCATTATCATAGAATGATAGAATGTTTTCTCTTTGTACCTCCCAGTATATCAAAATCCTTATCTACAGAGAGGCTTCAATCGTATTCAAATTCTTTCTAAAAAGACTTGTAACATATTGGCTGTGTTTTCTCATTTGTTGGACAACAGATATTACTGGCGACATCTGAATTAAAATTACTCTTTTAGGCAAAACAGCAGGACAAGTTTAATTTTGTTAATATTTTCAAGTAAGCAGATCAAGAGGTGAGAACATTTCTAGTGTGTATTAAACAGAACATGAAAATCTAATTCTAGAGTATGTACAATTCCTTTATCCGAGGATGAATACCGACTATCACTGTCTTACAGGTTTTGAAATGGAATAACAAGGCAGTTGTGACTGTTACCATCACAATGCTAGTAACAATTTTCCAGTTTCCTGCCATAGCCATTTACATTCCTTTCTCCGTGACTGTCAAATATCAAGATAAAAAAAATGCACAATGATCATCATTAACAAGAAATTGGTACTTACTATACTTTCCAGTGTGTCATCTGGGAGTACCTCGTCTTCTAAGTTTAAGGAATTGCTGTAGTCATTATGTTATGTGCCATGAACTAACAGGTCGTGTAACAGTCACATTCACCATCCCAAGTGACTTAGTATTTTGTGTTTAGCTAAGACATAAAAATGGTTTTCAGATCCTTAAGAATGCAAATGTTATAAAATTGAGAGATCTGCCAGTAATTCCCCCACAGATACTCGTCAGTGCTTCTCCTAGAGAAGTCAAGGAGCTAGGCCAGTAAATTGCAGTGATGGTTACAGGGGCTACCAATCTGTCTGGAAGATAACCAGTGCCATCCATTCCGAAAGACGAAGCACAATCCTGCCTTTCACAGGCAGTTCCAGAGCAGAGCTGACTAATCTTTTACTTTGCTTTACATTGTTTTCAGTAGATTTTTAGGAAATAATACTGGGAACCTGGAGGCAGCAGTGGTGCTTACAGCTCTTCACAGTTTGCTACTAAGGAGATGCACATTTTTATATAGGTTTTAAAATACATTTTTCTGTAAGAAAATGGACATTCATTTATTATTTTCTTTTTTTTTCTTCCACTCGCTTTACTTTTACGTTCTCTTGTCCCGTTATCTATTGACAGGGTATAGCACAGCTTGTTGGTAGAAGAACTAGAGCAGTGATATTTTGCTCTTCTAGCTACTAACTCAGTAGTCTGATGTAGGTCACTGATGCACAGGGCTTTCCGTTTTCATTTTTGTCCTCTGCTCATGGGAGAGACATAAAGAGATTAAAGGGATAATGGGTCTGATCCAAAGCCCTCTGTGGGTAATAGCAGAGCTGACAACAGTTCTGTTTCACAGCAGCTTCTGAGATTTAGGGATTTGTTTTCATCCACTTCAGAACAAGTGGACATTTTTGCTAATTGAAATTCTTTTGAAACACTCATTTTGACTATAAAATATGATCTTTTTTAAACAGGAAGATGTCTGTTGCTTGGTAATCAGAGAAATGGTATGAGAAGTGAGAGTTTCATGTTAAACCCCTCTTCCTAAGAACATGGAACCAGGTTTTTCATCCCCAAAATAAACAGATCAGTTGATTTATAAACTAAACAGTAATGTTGAGTGATAATCCAAGATTAACATCCATCTTGTAATCTGAAAGTATTCTCATTTAAAACACATCTATATGGAACTACATCAGTGTCAAGCGTGATGAGCAGACATTGCTACCAAAAGCCATTTTATAAATACAAACAAGTTGTTAGAAACACTTAAGAAACTTACAGTTGGAATTATCAAAAGAACAAGTAATTTTGTCTTCTTTTTTTCTTAATTTTGCTAATTCTTAAAGTAGAACAATCTCAATCCTGAGGTTATGCAATCAAGTGTATTCTTCACAGTTGCTGGGACTCTCAACCAAAGCCTGTGGGCAGGATTGCCATAGTTGGTTCTCCATAAGAACCATCAGTCTAATATATTTTCTTTATACTTCTTTTTATACAACCTTTTTTATCACAACTCCACATATTTTAAACATTTCCAACATTATTTTTATTTTTTTTAAAGATATTTGTGCACAGATTTACAATACATAGATTACATAAATTGATGCTGATGCTACTGTGATAGTTGAAACACATAATCCTTTTTTCATATCTAATGTGCTTTATGTTGTGTACATTCTTTTAATTAATAGTTTTATTCATTATTTACATGTGAATTAAAGACACCTAGAGAACAAAACTGAAAATTTAGCATTCGGTACTTCAGAGGTTTTTTCAGAACTACAATATTTTGCTGTATTCAGAGTAGGAGAGCCCTGATTGCTGCTTTTCAGGGACTCGTACTGTGTATGTGCGTGCATGCACACAGCTCGCCACGACCCTCACCATCTGCCATGAAAAAAATATTACTGTTATTATTCCCAGTTCTGTGAAGAGTCCTCTGTTGTATTATTGCTCTTTCCTTCTTGGAGTCTCAGGCATAGCTGGGTAGAACATGTAAATACATGTTCACGTTTTCACACTCTGAATGAACAACAGTGGATGGGAGAGATTCACTGACTATCATATCAAAAGAAATCAGACTGAAGACAGTATCTGAGCTGCTACTATCTGAGCAGTGTGCAGCTTAGTGAAGCTTGTAACATGGGAATAGCTTAGGGTTGAAAGATCTGAGTGTCTTGAGACTTTAAGCCCCATTATCTAAGAGCTAGCGATATTAAGGAGGCTTGGGGGAACAGAGTTTCATGAAAGATCTTGGATTATTGCCCAGACTAGAATATCAAGTTCAGGAGGGTCGATGGGAATAAATCTGAGTTTGCCAGACAGATGTAAAAGGTTTTCTAAGATTCTTTTTAGCTCCAAATGTCAGTCTTCAGAGCGTCTCCACAGGATCTTCGTGTCTGGGTTGTAGTTTTAATAGAGTACTTAATCACAAGAGACTGTGGAGTATCTCCTAAGTGATTCTTCTCTGTGATCCGGGAGCATTAGACCATTTTCTGACCACAGGAAGCCACAAGCAAAAACTGTAATTTAGATGAGAACCACAAAATCCAGACAGAGCCTTTTGCCTGCCGTACCAGGAAGAATACAAAGAATACATTACAGATGTGGCAGTTCCTTGAACCTCTCTCTTTTTCTCAGAAAGAAGCTTAATAACGAGAATTGCCATATTTCAGCTTTGACTTTTTTTTTTTTCCTCTCAATATTTCAATTTGTCAGAAAGTGTCTCTTTGTCCATGAAATGGCTTCAGGTTAATAGTCTTTTCTCTCGGCAGAGAGGGAGCCAGCATGCTAATGTGAAACCTCTAGGAAGTAGCCAGCACAGGTGTTGAAAGTAAATGATTTATCTATTGCCAACTGTACATCAACTTCTGCACAGGAGCTGCTGCAAGTGATCGTTCCAGCCTTCAGTTTGATACAAGGGCACAGAGAAGCTTCGATATATATCAGCACCCATCGATACTGGCTTGGATTCAGATGTCAATCAGTCAAAACCATCTTGCATGAGCAGTACGTAGACAGGTACATAGACTTTCTATGACAAACAGAATAGTCTGATTTTTTTTCTTTTAATTATTATTTAGTTTTTTGGGGCTTATTTTGGGTTTTTTTTTCTGGCAGAATGCCTCCTTTGCAAAAAAGGCAATTTATCAAAAGCATTTTGGTAGAGGACCAAGTCAGCTTGACAGAATTGTGTTTTGAAGTAAGCATCAAAATAAACTGATATTATCAGGAAAAAAAAAAAAAGATATTTTTCCTGGTTTGGAAATACTTCAAATTTCACTACACTGAATAAAAGAAGAAAACATTATAAAGGTTTTGACTGATGGAGGTGAAAGGAGTTTTTCTGAATTTTTTATTTCTCTAAAAAATTTGGAGGTGTTTTATCAACAGCGCAGCATTTTCTGCCACATAAAAATGAACACTCTCCCCATTTCTAGTCTGATATAACCGATAAATTTCACAATGATTTAATTTCTAAAATGTGTGTATTGCATATATTTAAAACTCTGCTACGTTTTCATCATGCTTTATGCATATTCTGAGGTTTTGTGTTTGTTTTTCCATTGTTGCTTCTCTTAAAAGAAACAATGTTAACTCCAAGTGTTAACTCCATATTTTCTTTTAAAAAATAAGCAAAGTACAGAGTTAACATCACTTTAAAGCATTTGAAATAGTGCTGGCATAAAATCTAACCACTGGTTAGTGTCACTTGGAACAAAAAGTCAGGAATTCATTTCATAGCCATGAAACCCTACTTGTGATGACCCTGCCTGTGATGGGATTTGCTAAGGATTTGATAAGTTTGTGATAGATCTGTGACCCACTTATACTTAGTCTCCCAGTAACATCTGCAGTGAAAAACAAGATTGTTTTGTGATGCATTTCTACTTTCTCTTTTCTTTTTTTTTTTTTTAAAGCTGAGACCATGTTGAAGGCTAATTAACCTATAAAAACTACAGTGTCCAGCTATTGCATACTGACAAGTGGTTTGTTTCCATCACAAACAAGCTGCAATTAATATTTGAGTACGTATTAAATTATGGCTATTTTCATCACATCTAATAATATCAGATCAGTTTTGAGAAGTATTACTAAGGGAGAAATAGAATATACTTAAGAGACAATTTACTCTTCTGAAAGCAATAAATAACTTAATTCAGTTAATTGAAATAATACTTAATGTTTTCTCAGTCAGCCTTTCATTATCATAATACAAAGTCTACCAAAAAAAATATATATATATACAGAGGAGAATAAATTTATTATTACACAAATATTTGTAACAAAAGAAAGAAAAGTGTCTTTGTGAGCTAATGAATAGCTAGTGGGCACAACCAGGAAATTCTGTAAAAGTCGTCCAATTGAAATTCAGAGGGAAGATGATCATCTGAACTCAACTTCTGAGTCACCGATGGCAGAAAATGAGATACATGTTGTTTCTAGAGAAAATGGAATATTAAACACAGTATTAAGATTTTAAGGCTATAACTCTGCAAGACTTTTCTTGCTGTTATTTTTCCCCCACAGAAATAATTACTAAGGAATTGCTGAAATGATTGGTTACATTTCTATATAGGACATTAATTTTGTTTCTTCTCTGTTTGTAAGCATGGCTAAAGCTTTCCCACTGATTCCTGGGCCAGTGGAGTTCCCTCTGGGAATGGGTGATGACAGTGCAGGCAGCAAGACCAGAGCACTGATAGGGGACTTAAGATGATGCAGATGTCATTCTTAGATTGAGCAAATCTCATCTAGAACTTGAAAAAAATCACCAGGTTTGTTCCATCCTTCATTTTACTTCTGTGAAAAAAATATTTCAGAAATCTATAATCTTTCTAGAGAGGCAATACTTGGAAGATGGGTTATTACTGTGAAAGATAAGTGGAGATGCATAGTCCAGATGAATTCCTAGGTTTTGTTGCTGCTGATTGCATCTAAGAAGGAATGCTTCTAAGGTACCATGTCAAAATGTTTCTCCCTGTAGAAAAATGGGAAATATTTTGTGCAAGTGTTTCTTACACTAATAATAAATACCCATTCCGTGATTTCTGAACAAGATGTTGGGGATGTTTCATTGTATCTGTGAGCAAAACAGTGCTGGAATTGCACGAGGGCTTCCTTTGCCCTGGAATCAAGAGCTCTTGGGAAGTGCTGTATCAGAGCTGGAGCTTCAGCTCTGTACCTTCATGTTTTGGTAATGAGTGATAATCTGGTACACACGTAAAACCTGTGCAAATAGTAACGTCCTGGAGTAGATTTACTTCAGCAAGGTGGCAGGCCCTCCTTCACTGTATTTACAGGTGAAGTGTATCTTCTGTTTGTATTAACTGTGAGTTAATACAAGTGCCCTGAGGGCACTTCCAGTCCTTATTGTCCCCACCCAGCCTCGCCTGGACACCCACCACTGCCCATGGGACCAGAACCACATTTCAGCTCCACTCAGGGCCATCAGTCCCTGCTGTAGGACACAGGCGCACTGCAGTTTTTCCTCCCTTTCAGTTCTCTTGTAACACACCAATGCTTGTCCATGGACCCTGCTGAATTGGACCTTGATCTGTGGGTTGTTTTCCCATCTTGACCTTGGACCAGCCCTGGGGAGCCGTTGAGCCTTGTAGCACTCTGACACCACTGTGGAAGGTGTACATCCTACAGAACCCTCACCAGCAACCTGCTCAGAAGAGCTGTTCCGGAGCATCACATCAAGGCAGAGAAGCCCTGACGTGTGCTTTCCAAGGTATGGGTAAAGGAACCATAGGAACCTGTCATAGTTATGTCATTTCTATGAGACTGAAGCAGAGAAGTAGCAGACAGCATTAGGTTTTGTGGGGCATCAGTGGAAGGCTAGCTTAGTAGATAAAACCATTTTTGTTGTGACTAAAAGTAGTTTAAAACAAAACAAAACGCACAAAGCCAAACAACCAACCAAGTGTGTTTTTAATTGCATTTCTGACATTGTTCATCATCTCCGTTTTGGTCCCTGGCCAACCATGGAGAAACATTCGGGTGGAAAATGTTGTCTGTTCTGACAGACAGCTAACCAAGATGGCCTAAAGGCAGGGACAGGCTGTGTTGAGAAGGAAGAATTGTGCAACATTAGGTGGGGGCTGAGCAAAAACCAGAGTCACAGAGCTCTAGGGAATGGGACTATTTGGATCAGTGAGTAAGAACCATGTTCATATTCAACAGATGGCACCAAAATGTGGTGGGAGAAGCACAGAGTGGCATTGGGAACTATTTCACAGCTGTGAGCTGTGAGCCCATGGCTAGGAGAGGGGGAAAATCCCCCAAACTTCAAGACTGTCTACATGGTAGAATAGCAATGCTGATAGCTAAGGGTTTGACTCCTTAGTGTAGAAACTCAGTGAGTAGCACAGTGCTGAGCTGGGGTCTGTTTTTTCAAGAAACATCAGCAAATGGTGCAGCTCCCACAGCCCAGAGAGTTTTTCCTAGGATTAGGTGAAGGTCATGCACTCAAACCTCATGCATCGTGGCAGAAAACTACTTAGATTTTACTGGACAGTCAAACTAGACTGGGTTCTTTCTTTTTTTTTTTTTTGCAAGCAGTGAGCATCAGCACACAGCATTCAGTGTACATACACCTATCATGTTCCTCACACCAAGACACACCTGCATCCCCTCCTCTTCAGTGAAGCAGACATTTGTGGCATTTACAGCAAGCCCTGAGTTCATTCACAGAGCACCATGTTGCTCTTGTGGGACTGAGCAGGGAAATCTGAGCTGCCCTTTCTACTGAAGGTTCAGAGGGATGCTGTGGTGGCTCCAGGCAGGAAGGCTTGCCTCATTCATCCACAGGCAGAACCACCCCCCCCCATTTATTTGGCAGCTACAGAAGCAGCTCATTTTTATCCCCTCTCCCTGACTGGGAGAGATGAGTGTTAAAAATAAATAAGTAAAAAAATGAGCCATCTGAAAGCATTTGCTGATTAAATAGCCATTGGTCTCTTTATCCTCCCACAGGCAGACACTTGGGCCAGGTTGATGCCAGGCAGACCATGTCCTAATACCCATCTGTCAGGGATTATCTGTAACGGGCATAATTTTGTACCTAAGCCTTAATACCTCTTCAATTTTGGGGCAAAAACCGTGGCTTGTATTCCATCCACAAAAATTGTCTCGGGCATATACCAATGATCTTTAATGCCAGGAAAATAATAATAGTTTTATAAACTATGGCTGTATTCCCATATATTTCAAAGTGCTTTAATCAATTAAATTATTTGCAGATTACATCTCACATTTGCACTCCGCTGTCTCATATTTTACCCAGCACTTCAAAAGTTGTGAAGGTAACAGGAACAAATTCTTTCATATCATTTGAAATCATTTATTTGTTTTTAATTTTCTTATGGAAATTTATAAATGTTACAGAGTATAAGTTATTTTCAAATGATGCTTGTCTTTTATCAGTTATTTGGCATCCAAAGGGAAAAAACTGTTTGAACTTTGCAATGTGTAAAATTGATTTTTAAACCCTCACAGGGCAATTTTATCTTTTTTTAGTGAAGAAATAGGATAACCATGATAATGCAAAGATTTTTTTTTTTTTATTGAGGATAATACAGAAAAAAGAAATTGATAATTTTCTTAGATTCTACTGTTTATACCCTATGATTTGTTACTTGCTCTTTCTAATTTGTAGTAATTGATTTTAATAAATTAATTACTAAGGCAGATAACACAGATAATTTCCCTGAAACTAGCTAAAGTACTTTGTTATATTTATTCAAATTCTCTTATAGATTGAAAATACCCATTAATCAGATGCAAGCCAATTATAAATGGGCATAAATAATAATGGTACAGAACAGGATGTACAGGCTGTGTGTAAAACTTGAGATTAAGGAATGAATTTAAGAGTATAACTTCACAGTTCAGCTTCTTTGAGATTTTCTGCTGCTTGGTTTCGATGTATATGGGTTTAAATTCTCCAAGCTTTGAGATGATTTGAAGAGCTCAGAATTTCAAAGTAAAATTCACATAGAATTTATAGAATTGCTAATATCCTGTTTGTGAAAAGAAGGATTTTAATGTATAAGCATATTCAGTTCCAGTCTGAACAAGCCCCCGTGTCTCTCTTTGGGTCTACATGAGTGTGAGTTTTAAATGGATTGACAAGAGCTCTTGAGAAACAAATCACAGAAGCAAGGAATATTATGGAATATAGCTGCAGCTTTTTTGGCCACCCACAGACTGTAAAAGTCTATTTTGGTCTCCACCATTTCCTCAGTCAGATTTTCAGATTACAAGCCATGGTGACAAATGACACATTATTTTATATAAGTGTGCCAGATACTGGTAAATCAAGTTTGGTTGGTTGGTTGTTTTTTTTTTTTTTAAAGCTTAGCTTAGACTAGTTGTGGGGAAGAAAAGGGGAAATATGTTCATAGATTTTCCTGGACTTGGTTGTGTGGTTTATCATCAATCTGTGAATGGAAATTAAAACCAATACAAAGTAATCAGAAATTGGGAATGTGCTTTGCATTTGTAACTCAATATAGGGAATACCAACACTCTTATAGATGACCTTGTGACATCTGTCCTTGAGGGAGCTACATTTGCTATCCTGATAACTATCTTTCCCAAAAGTGTCTATTGAAAATAGGTTAATTCTGTTCTCAGAGAGTTAATGAAAAACCCACCAGTGCTATACGTTTCACTTCAATTTCTTTGATATTCTGCTTAAAAAGATCTTCCTACAGATTCATAATGTCTTTTTATTGAGCATTTTAATGTGACTAAATAAGACCCAGTACCTTGTAAGAATTATAAACGCATCTAGGCATCTATTAAATGCATTATGTCATTGTGTCATGGTTTCACTGGGATCGAATCCTAGGCCAGCCATGATCTGCAGGCCATTAGCAGTTTGGAATCAGCCAGGGCAGCTGACCTGAGCTGGCTACAGGTGTATCCCATCCCATAAACATCACACTCACTATAAAGGGCAAAGTTTGCTGAGGATGGGAGCTCTTCTGCTGCCTTCTGTTTGCTTTCATCTGTGGAGGGTTTTGCTCATTGTCCAGCTCCTGAGGGCTGATTTCATGTGCACTGTGACCACTGTACATTGGCTGGGCTGAGTATAACTCTGTCTGTTTTATATTGGCATTGGTATTAGCATTAGTTTTCATGTTTTGTTAAAGCTGTTTTCACTTCAACCTCTGGGTCATCTCATTTTTGCTGCTCACCTTCCCAGCTGGGGAGGGGTCATCGAGCGATAGAACAACTGCTATAGTTTAGCCCTGGATATGGGTTAAGTGTAGACACAATGATCATAAGAGTGCTTATAAATGAACATCAGTGATGCCTTGTTTCAGGTACAGATTTTTGTGTTCAAAATAGAAGTATACTTTGCCTTCATTTGCAGACTGAATTGTGTTTCATATTGCTGATGGCATAAAATTGATAAAGAATAGGGTTCTTTCAAAGAAGAATAGCTAAGAGTGGACAGCTATGATGTGTTCCCAGAAGTTCTAGGACCTGCTACCTCAGTGGAAACCCCCTGTTGCAGTGATGTTGGATAAAAAAGCTCTACCCTCTGCTTCCCAAAGCATCTGTAATATTTGTCTTATGTATTCATCTTATTTGTCTACTACTGCAGGTAGTTTCTTTCCCTGTGTCCTTTTACAAAGCCTTAGTTATCTGCTCTTCCAGCACTCTCACAGTGCTGCTTGTGTGTGACAGACACATGTACCAGTGTTTGGCTGCCAAATGTCAGCCTTGCTGCCCATAATCAAAGTGAACTATACTCTAACTAGGGGAAAAAAAAGAGATTGGGTGCTGTAATAATTTTGTTAAGAGAAAAGAAGACAAATGGCCTCTTGCAGATAGATAGTCAATACGGTTTTACAAAGGATGTCACTTGCTTTCTTGTTGGCTGACATTCTTCCTTTCATCCCCATCTTTTTTAAGCAATGCCATTTTATCTTTGTGCTTAGCCTCTGTTTCATTCATTTTTTAACTCTGTTCCTCCTCTGTCACTCTGTCCTTCTTGGTGACTTGCATGGTGGCAGTCTGAAGCTGCAGAAACTACAACAAAAGTCAGACTACCCCCTGTTTAGTATGTGAAATTTCTTAATTAGCATTGCCCAAACCCCACAAAAACAATTCCAGCGCACCCATTTTGACTTTAAATGTTGATTCACGTTCTTGACTACATCCTAAGCTTACCTGAAATATGATTTCTGTATATGTAAGAATCCTGTGTTGTGTTGGTGCTGCTTGAAGCAAAAATACAACAAAATGAACTTTCTAACCCTATGTGCAGCTGCCAGCCGTGCTTATTTCATACAATCATGTGGCATCAGTTTGATAAGGGTGAAGAAAATTGAATACTCTTTTCACCTGGTTCAGCATATCCTTCCTGCTAAGGAAACCTGTAACTAACACACATGTATTCTAAGAAACACAGGAATAGTTTAAAACATTCCACAATGAATTAATGATAACAACTTCCTCTTATGAAAACTGAAACTTTTGCTTACGTAAATTATCCTACTCTTCACTGTCACATAAAAAAAATAAAAGCCAGGTCTCTGTGAATGATGGCAAATCCTTCTCTAGGTAGGGAGAATGTGGTATGTACTAATTAATCTATACCCAGGTTTGAGAGTAGTATGTAAAGGTGGCTTCAGTACTGGAAAGAGAGATTGTCCTTGTTGGAACTTGTGTGTGGGATTGGCTCTAGCCAGGGTAAAGATCATAAAAGGTTATTTTTTCCCCACTTTGTTTAAAAATTGTGCTCTGTGTCATTGCTCTCATCAGGGCATGAACAAAGAGTATTAAAGTTCTGCTTCTGTGTTTGACTTTGGATAATGTTTTGCTTCATTACATTGAAGTAATTTCAGTTCTCAGACATGTATTTTAATCATCCTAGTCCTAATATATGTATAGCTGTAACTTCTGTTTTCAATCTTGTCAGGCGAACTGTCAGTTCAAACCATTCAATCTTTCAGTAGAACCACAATAGGACAGATAACTTGGTTAGCTTGTAGCTATCAAGAATTCTGTTACCATCAATCAGTATTAAGAAATGGAAAAATAAGGATCTGTATCTCTGAAGTACAAATCTGTTCAATTAGGCATGAAACTTATCACTGCATATTCTCATGCATTTATCAACTCAACACTTTACTCTTCAGAGCAACTCTACGATCTTTGCATTTAGCTTGCAGGAAGCCATCCTTCTAAATCCTTTCTGCCTGTAGTGGCTCACAGAACATTACTGAAGTTAGTATGTGTAGAAGGAATTAATAAGGAACAGAAATATTTTTTTGACCGGCTTGGAGGAAGAAGACCCCTTAACTGTAAGATACATATGAAAATAATTTTTTATTTCAAGAAGCCTAAATGAATTGAGAGGAATAGGGCTGGCAGAGGAACTACAGAAAATCAAAGTTCAATCTCCTTTACCATCCCTTTAATTTTGACCACCCAGTCCCAGATAGTCTCAACTTAACTACAGGAAAAACATTCCGAAGAACTGAAAAGGGCCCCAGAGGACGTGGATGAAGCCGGGGCTGCTTCCCCCCACCCCTAGTCTAGTAAGAGCAACCTGACGGGCCGCCTCTGCCCTTAAACCGAGGTGCAGCAGAGGCTCCATCGCCCTGTCTCGACAGCTGTGGGATTTCCCTGCGGCGTTCACAGCTCCCCATAGCGTCGGCGGGCGGCGATTGAGTCCGCCTCCAGGCACTCGCCTCCGGGCTCTGGCCGCGGGCTGCATCCCGCAGCCAGCGCGGCGGAGCCGGTGCCCAGGGGCGGTTCTTCCCCCCAGCCTCTCTCTTTCTCCTCCTGCGTTAATTCTTCTCCACCCCCGCAGCCTTCGCGGAGCCGAGTCGGTGCCTGGCGGACCCCGTCCCGGGGGGATCCGGGTTACCCGTATCAGTTGCCCCTCTCAGCGGCCTGAGCGTATGGGGTGTATATGTGTTATATATACGGGTGTGTGTGTTTATCTCCCTGATCTGTCACGTTGTACTGTATCATTTCAACGCTGTCCGACGGGGCGGCAACGCGTGCGGGGTGATTTGATCTCCAGCGTGTGTCGCTCGTAGATGCACGGACGTGCGGAGGAGGCAGGGGCTTTAGGGAGGCACAAGGAAGCATTTCGCCCCCCCCCAATCTTTGCACCTTTTGGGCTCCCTCCCTCCTCCCGGGAGAGCGGGGCTCACTGTGCTCTGGTGCGGGGTAAGAACCGCAGCGCAGTGGCCGAGGTTAGGGGCTGGGAAACGGCGGGGGACGGTCGCACCCGACTGGGCAGTGCCGCCGCGCCAAGCTAGCCTGGCAGAGTGATAAAACCAGCACCGCATTTCTTCCAAGCACGTCGGTGTACGTTCTCCCTGGCCGGTGGTCAGTCTCGATCCGGTAGAAATGGCAGCCGGTGAAGTTGAGCACCGACCGAGGCTCACTGAGGCGGGAGGGGGAAGGCGGACAACTTTCCCGCTTGGGCACGAGTGACGAGTGAGATTGCCCGCGGCCTGGGGGGACGCCACCACCCCCCGACAGCTTACAGCGGTGCCAAGACCGGGACCGAGCTGCCCCCGCCCGCCGGGGGTCGCCGGCCGCCGCGGCGGGAGGCTCGCGCTCCCCCGACGTGCTCGTCCGTGCCCCGCGGGCGCAGCCCCCCGTGCGGTGCGGTGTGGCACGGCGCGGTGCCCCGCCTCGCCCCGCTCCTCCACGGGGGCCGGCCGGGGGGAGGGCTGCGCGTCACCGGATCTCGTGGCGCTGGCAGCGGGGCGGCGTTACGGAGCGCCCCGGGAGCGGCGGGCGGGGTGG
>JANHGN010005107.1:48263-59030 GCA_024605025.1 Megaceryle maxima | reverse complement strand
ATGTCATCCAGAAGGACCTAGACAAGCTGGAGAGGTGGGCCCAGGTGAACCTCACAAGGTTCAACAAGAGCAAGTGCGGGGTCCTGCACCTGGGACAGAACAATGCCCACTATCAATACAATCTTGGGGAAGAGGCAATAGAGAGCAGCCCTACAGAAAAGTACTTGGGGGTGCTGGTAGATGAGAAGCTGCACATGAGCAGCCAGTGTGTGCTTGCAGCCCAGAAGTCCAATTGCATCTTGGGCTGCATCAAAAGAAGTGTGGCCAGCAGATGGAGAGAGGTGACTCTGACGCTCTACTCTGGTGAGACCTCACCTGGAATACTGCAACCAGCTCTGGAGCCCTCAGCACAGAAAGGACATGGACCTGATAGAGCGGGTCCAGAGGAGGGCCACAAGGATGATCAGGGGTCTGGAACACCTCTCCTACAAGGGCAGGCTGAGGGAGCTGGGATTGTTCAGCCTTGAGAAGGTTCATGGGATACCTAATAGCAACCTTCCAATACCTGAAGGGAGCTTACAAAAAGACTGTAGAGGGCCTGTTTACAAAGGCCTCTAGTGAAAGGACAAGGAACAATGGTTTTAAATTAGAAAAGAGTAGATTTAGATTGGATGTAAGGAAGAAGTTCTTTACCAGGAGAGTGGTGGAGCACTGGAACAGGTTGCCCAGGGAGGTGGTTGAGGCCCCATCCCTGGAGACATTCAAGGTGAAACTTGATGAGGCTCTGAGCAACCTGCTCTAGTTGAAAATGGCCCTGCTCTCAGCAGGGGGGTTGGACTAGATGATCTCTAGAAGTCCCTTCCAACACAGACATTTCTATGATTCTATGATTATTTTTGCAAAGTAATATAGAAGACACTGAATTAACACTAAGATGATCACTTCTGTACATGGTGCAGTCACTGTCTAATGTTCTGTTCCTGGACCTCTAAAAAAGTTTTGATTGGTGGTACCTCAGTTTGTCCAGTGGAAAATGGCCACTCTGATGGAAAAGAAACACCATGTGAATTCAGCTAATCATCTGCTATCTAATTCAGCTTACCACTGGCAAGGTTTGTTGGCATGCCAGACTTGTGTGGGTCAGGCAGGCATTCTGTTTTCCTGCACAGTCCTGGAATGCTAGTTTGCAGAGGTGGGTGCGTGGGTTTGCAATTATGGTGCTGTTGACTCTAATCCATCCAAGAGAAGATGGCGTGATTTGTACATAGTTCTGAAAAGAGTCCTTGTCAAGCTTGCTACCATCTGGGTGGAGAGTCATTCCTTGAACACAGCCAACCACGTCAGCTGCAGGGAACACTAACCAGAATAAGCAAAATTTAGGAGAATGAAGCACAAATGGGTGGGTTGCTAGTTTTGAGACAAGGAGGCTGGCTATATGACCTGAAAAGATGCTGATGATATGCAAGGAGGTAGCCAGGCATTCCACTGCCTGGTCAAGGTGAAGACAGGTAGGAAGGTGGGCACCTTCTTACGTGAAACTAAAATCCAGGCAAAACTGATCTCTGCTTAGATTTGATTACAATCTCGAATCTCAGGTTGGGTTCACCAAAGTTCCCAGACATCAGATGAGTATTGAATGAAATGACTGCTCAGATTTCCAGCAGTTCCAAATTATGTTTAGAGTGAACCTGGGATCTAGTGCTGAGCATCTATGGTTTCAAAAAGGAAGGTTATGAACCTAAATAATTTTAATCTGAAAGCAGTCCAAACTAAGATCTGGAAAAGTGCTACTTTCTGTTCTCTGGTTATATGAAGAACAAAATGGTGCCAAAATGAAAAAGATTTTCTAGGAGAACTTCTTACAGGGGGAGATCTGCACAATTTTCCTCTGCTTTTTCCAGAGATTTTGGATGTGTATTCAAGCCTTTGTTAGCATAACTGAAAACTGGAAGGGAGTTCTAATTTGTTTTGTTTCGTGGGCATTGTTAGTTGGCATTTGTTTGGCTGGTATCCATTTTCCAAATTTGGAAATGACATCAACATTTGCATTTCTTATTCTTGTTTTAAGCCATTCTGCTTTTAAACTCAGGCTCAGCTTCAAGACTAGAGCTTGAGATCCCTAATCTCATGTATGTTTCAAAGTTGATTTTCTTTTTCTTTGATGGAGTGGATTTCACTTTTTTTTTTTTTTTTCCTCTGATTACAAGAAGAACTGAATATATGTCATTTTAACAGACTCTTCCTAAACACTTGTTAGTCAGAGAAGAGCCCAAATAGGACTACTTGGGTCTATCTCCACCAGGATTAAAGACACCAGGAGTGGACACATGGAGGCAGTCTATCAGGCATGTTCCATGCTGTGTCTTAGCCTGTTTATATGTGTCAGTTCTTACATTGACATGTGTCTCTGTGTTGACATCTATGAGTCTAGGAACTGAATAAATAAATAAACAGTGCCCCCCTACAGAGATCAGCATGAATCCCACTGCATCCTGCTACAAGGCAAGGTATTATCAGCACAAGAGAGATGGGTACCCTGAGTTAGGGTGCTACTGCTCCCTTTCCCTCTCTATAGCCTGTGCTCCAAGGCTTTTCCATCTGACACTGCTGAAGCTCCTCATGCCTCCCCAGCAGTCTGTAAGACAATGCATGGTGGCAGTGTCATTCCTGTCAGGGGAGCAGGAAATGAGGACAAATGTCTTTTCCCCTTGCTGCTGCGATGTCTACTCACAGTCCTACAGACAGTATGCTGTTCATGTGCCTAAGCAGCTAGGCAAGAGCTGAACCAATGATGGCTTTCAGAAAACACCGCTAACCTCTGAAAGGCAGCCTCTGGGGTGATCTAGTAGCATTACACAATAGGATATTAGTCAAATACTTGAGCTGTGACCTCATAAGGCTTTTGGGGGAATGTGTGAAAGCCAATGATAGCTGCTCATGGAGAGCATCATGAAAGCATCACCTTTCATGTATATTGCAGCAGAAGGGTTTACATTTGCTGCTCACATTCTGAGAACACAAGAACTCTGAATATTCTACAGCTGAGCTGTTCACGTCTCATGTCAAACCATTCTTCCACACATCACTAGACTTGGCCTTCAGGAAAATACTGTTTACTCAGTGGTGATCTACCACATCAGCATGGGCTTCTCTGCTTTTCCTGACTAAACTGTGCAGAGCATTTGCTGCAGTGTGACATGGTCACTTGGCTAGAATACCAGTTATTTATGCTCTTAGATCACTAGGTGGCACTCAGGTCAATCTCTACAGCCAACCTCACCAGGACAAGGGCTTTAGAACCTCACTACAGCTCTGCAGGGCTGATTTTGATGTGAAGGATAGAGGATGTTTCTGCTCTAGACTTCCACCAGCAAGCCAAACCTCAAATTACTTTTGCTGTACTTCCCATGTTATTTAGTTCCTTTCCACCAGAGCTGTATGAGTGGAAGCTGTGAATATTGACTGTCTCCACTCACCTTCTGCTTTTCATTTGAAGATAAATCCATCTTGGTCCTTCCAAACAAGACAGATGGACTTTTCCTGAACTGTGGGAACACCTCTAGTAAGCTGCAGATGTGTCATGTGCACCTCCTCAGAGCAGAGCAACTCTCTATAGGGTTGCTTTGTGGTTTCATACCACAGCTATTTTCCAAGTCAGGAGACTTGCTTAAAAGTAGGAATGGGGCTGGTAAAAATAGAATCCAGCTCAGGTTGTGCTGTGTCCCAGCTCACCTTCTGCTCACCTGTGTGCTGCCCTTGCTGTAAGGCAGGACATCTGGGCTGGCAGCCCCAACATGCTGTGTCCACTCAGCCTTGCGATGTCATGCTTGATCCAGCTCTCCCTGGCAGTGATAATTGCAGGCTGCGGTTTGCAGGCTGTAATTTACTGCTCTGAATGAATAGTCCTGCCCTGGCCTCTCCCCAGCCACGTTCCAGCCCCTCTGGCTGGCTGGCATGCCTACTGGTGTGCCAGCACTGTTCTCTGTGCCTGCAACCCCATTTCTGTGCACACAGGATCAAGATTTCCAGTGCCAAACCTGAGTGGACAGATCCTCCCCATCAGCCCCACTCTCACCCCCTCTGCAGATTTGTGCTGCTGTTTGCCACCAGCAGAAGGTAAACTCTAGCACTGGAGTACAGTGGTGTCAATGGCATGGCAGGACAGAAGATGAGGACCTAAAGTCCTCCATAATGACCACAACAGTCTGCAGCGCCCTAATTGTCTCCATTATTTGAGGTCTTTGCTTACTGAAAACAGATGTTGAAGAAGCATCCCTTGCTAGACAAAACCTTTGACCATTATAGGGACTCCTATTTTAGTTTCCATCATTTGTGTGGACATCAGCACTGCTCTGGAAGGCAGTCTGCAAAAGGTTGTGTCCTGCAGAACAGAGTCCATCTGCTGAGGCCAAGACCAGCCAGACAGTCTTTTATCATTTGCTAACATCCCTTCGCTGCATAGCCTGACAGTTCAAGTAACCTAAGGGCTTTTCTTCCATGCCCACAAAGCCAGGCTTTGCTATAATTCGTGCAATGCTGCTCCAGTTTCTTTCTCTGATTCCTGTTTTCCCGAGGGGCTGCTCCCTATATATAGGTTTGATTTAGCAAAAATAGTCTAAGGTGTGAATTTCCCACTTTCTTTCAGAGCCATTCCTCCCTTTCCATACTTTTTAATGCTTTTCTGGGCTTTCTGCACTTAACTAAATATTACTTTTCAATTATAAACCTCCAGAACCCATCCCCCTTCAACTCTAAATTGCCTACCCTTTTCTTATGTCTCTCTCATTTGATCTTTTGGTTTTTCTAGTTAATCTCCCTGCAACGCTGAGGTGCTAGTAAAAATCAGAGGGAGAACGGATTTTGTGGGAACCACAAACTGCCTGAAAGCTAACGACCTTGCTAAAGCAGATTTAAGAGATGCTAGGTACAGGCTTGCTCAGTGTGCAAACCTTGACTCAGCACATATGCAAACAGGCTCCAAAAATAGATTGCACTTTCCCAATTCACATGTGATGCATGTGCTGTATTTCTGTGCTGTGCTTTCCAAAAATAGCATTCACACACAATTGGTTGGTCTAAATCTGTGAGTATTTAGCCGCACGTTTTATCAATACAGGCATCAAAGCTCTGGGCTCCACAGCCTTTTCATAGAGGGATTTTTCTTATGGGTACCTCCCTTTCTATTGACAAAAATACGGATTATGTCTCCTTCCCTGGGCAATTTCTTAATTGCCCTGTGGCAACTGCACAAGCCCCTCATGAGGAGAAGTGACACTAGGTGTCAGATGAAGTGTATTTTTAGCTTCTTTCAAAGCTCTTTAGCAGCTGGAAGCAAAGAGGTAACCCATTACCTAGCAGCTAGCCAATTCCCCTGAAACATCAGCTGGGGGTCTGCAGAGCAGTGACACAGAAACTGCAATCTGACTAGCAGAGGTTCAGATCTGAACAAAGAGCTTGGTTACAAACTGCATGAAAGGCTTCTCTCCTGTACTTCAGGGGAGCAAGTGAGTTTCTGGATTTTGTGCAGGTGCCTGCCAAAGAGAGACTGCAAACTGGGACTGAACAGGCAGAGCACTGGTCTGGTCACAGGGATAATTTCTTTGTGGAATAAATCAATGAGGGAGCTGGGGAGGAACAGCTATGCCAGTGCTGTCTCTTAAGCATGGCCCTACATCAACACTCCAGTGCACACGCCATGTTTGCATGGTCCAGCAAGAGGCTGTACAAGTCCAGGGCATTACAGATCAAGAGATGCCTCACAGGTTTCCACCCATAGTTCAGATGTGTCTATGAAACATACCCACTATACTACAGGCACACAAATAGTACATAGGAAGAGTCTATACTCTGTGCAGTGACACTGAAAATTTGGTTTTAAGACTTCTGGTATTAAAGTAAAAATGGCACAACCACATAACAAAAGTGTATAAAGACACTATGCCCATCTGAATGCACCCAAAATTGTACAAGATTAACTCTGTCCCATCAAGCCTTGTGTCAGGGCAGGTACTATCCTTCTTCCTGCAACTACTGTAAGCAACTGTCATGTGCTATCAATAGTTCAGCAGAAACATGATAAACATCCATACCTTGTTTCAGACCCACCTGGTCCTGCTGGATGATCCCATACTGCACCATTCCAATATCTGCAGTTATTAATTGTGCAGCCACAGCCTGGGGTGAAGGGACAAACAGAGGTGATATATGAGTCATAACACTTAGCAGATATGGTCTTCAAATGCCATAATAATAAGAGCAGATCTGCAGCAAAGTACACTTCATTATCTAAATCTGCCTCCCATCTGGCAGATAACACCGAGATGTTCTCCAAGTCTGAGGAAAGGAATTTAACTTGCAGGAAAACCAGTGGCTTAAAAACAGGCTGGATCAACCTCATTTGGGGCCAGTACTGCAAGGTGCAAAGTACTTACTGACAGCATTCTGCACCTCCCTTTCCTTTATCTAAATAGTCTGCTGCTACCACTACTTCACTTAACAAGTGCTGCTTTATACTTACTGAACTTCAACAGCTTGAGTCCTAAACACAGCAGCACACAAATATGCTGGCATGACTCAGAGCTGGTACTGTTGTTTTCATGTAGCAGGAGTGTTTAAAGATAAAAATTAATGCAGTTACTCTAGGAGCAGAGAAAGAAGTCAAGGAGCTGTCAGCTCAAATCCCATTACATGTTGGTGTCTTTGCTGAGTTGTCACAGGCTCTGACCAAAGGTCCTTCACATCTGCTTCAGCATATGGTGGAGATGCTCTTAAAAATATACAAACAAGGAAACTTCTTAAGGGTTTACAAGTTTCTCTCTGTTCAGCCATCTTCTCTGCAACATCAATGTCTAACATAGTATCATTTCCCAGCAAAATAAAGAGGGAATTATTCCTACCTCTCCTGTCCCAACACTTTGACTCCCAACAGACTTTGAGTCTCCAATAAACCACTGCCTAGAAAAGCAGCACCATGAACTGCTGATAGCCAGTTTGCAATGGAAATACAACAGCAACCTAGGACTACTGATTGGGTCATGAAGGCTATCTAAAAGAAAATCCCCAAGATGGAAGCTCTGCACCCTTTCAGCCCCATTCCCCTAGGAACAGAGCAGGTTCATCTATTCATGAAACACCTCCACTGTTCAGCAGTGCAGGAGAAGCCAACAGCCCTGCTGAGCTGGCACAGACTGTGGGGTAAAGCAG
Source organism: Megaceryle maxima (assembly GCA_024605025.1). Classification (NCBI taxonomy): domain Eukaryota; kingdom Metazoa; phylum Chordata; class Aves; order Coraciiformes; family Cerylidae; genus Megaceryle; species Megaceryle maxima. The sequence goes on along the minus strand of JANHGN010005107.1, from coordinate 51,887 downwards.
AACAGAAGAGTTGGTGTGTGACAGACAGGCTGTCTCCTCCGCTCCTCGGTCACCACGTAGCACTGGGACATCAGTGTGCAGATGTGGGTGGGTATGTGAGTGTGCTCTTGATTGCCATTCCCTCTGAGGAAAGACAGCCTGGTTTATGCATAGCTCTGAATAAATTCCCTGCTAACCTCACAGCCATCTACTACAGCAGCTGTACCTTCAAAGCCAGAGAACCAGGTCAGCTGCCCAGAGCACAGCCCAGAATCAATGGCTCCTCAGAGTTCAGGGTATGGTGCAGAAGGCTGATGCCAAAACAAGTTGAAGTCAGGCAGTTTTCTCTGGGCTTCCAAATGCTCATTCTTTGCCCAGTGGGATTACGAGAAGAGTGTAAGGCATCTGCAGTGAAATGCAAACATAGTCCAAACTCCCCTGGTTTGGTTACAAATGCAAGTTTCAAGTTAGGTTCACAAAAGTTCACAGGTCTCCTGGTAAACTTGAGATGGGCCTTTAATGAACTGAAAGTAAATTCTAGGCAATTTAGAGCTTTCAAGCAACCCGGTCAATTTATGGGCAAGAAGGCAACTAACAAAAGGGCAGGTTCAAACAAAAGGTGGTGACTTTCTACAGGGGAGAAATGAGTTGTGTCTCTCCTTGCTGCAGCCTGTTGTGGATGGTAATCACTTACAGGGGTTCAGCAGGCAGCTGGACAAATTCATGGAAGAGAAATCCCCTGGAGATTTATAATAGAAACAAATACCAACAATTTGTGAAGCTCCTGGGAGTTTCACAATTCAGGGAAAGGACTCAGAGCAAGGAATGAGCAGGTAACAGAGACATTCTTGTGTGCTGTGCATTATTTCCTTGCCCAGCATCCACAGTGCATACCAGGGTTCAAATGTGCAAAAGTATTTATGGTCTCAAATTTTACTGAAACAAGGAAGTTTAGGTTTCTAAGCACCCTTTTGATTCTGGAGGAGGATGGCTCACCACCTCCCATGGAGTCATTCCCTCAGTCCTCCCCTGTCATTCACAGCAGAAGCTGATTGAGGAGGTGCCTTGCATCTGCCTATGTAAACTCAGTACTCAAAGGCACAACTGAAACACTACAGCTCAAGGAATAACTGTACATAGGTTGAAGAGCAGGAATTGTCCTCTTGAGCAGTGTAGTCTGCAGCAGGCAATATAGGGGAGACACTGGCTTAAGCATCCATGAAAGAGAATTAATATAGACATTGTCCCTCACATTTGTGAGGGGATCAGAGCATGACATGGGCAAATACTGTGCTAAGCTGATGTGTGGTAGCTCATGAAGCCACCATAGCTCACTGATAAATCTGAGATTAGCTTCCTTTGCAGACAAATGTTCCCCCACATCAACTGGTTTGACTGACATTGGTGGAGCAGTGCCAACTTACACCAGCAGTACATCTGCTCCCACATCTTTACATAACTGTTCTTGATTTTTTTCCCTTTTTTTTTTTTAACTCCTCCCAACAGGTAAAAAGAAGCTGTGTTTATCCCAGATTCATCTGAGAAGTGCCACTGAAATTCCTGATATCATGGTGATTATTACTGATATTTGCTACTGTTCATTTTTTAAGCCCTTCAGTCTTGTCCTTGCATTGCTTTCAGAGTTGGGCTGTTTAACTCATTCACAATATAAAAGGCAAGAAAAAGAGCTTTAAAAAAATACATTAAACATACTGCAAGACCTGGACAAAATCTGATTTACAGTCACTCTAGATGATCTAATAAGGTAGAGATCAGGTTCATGCGGCAGTGAGCAATTTGACGGTCAGACCAATGGTGTTTCAGAAGAGGGGAAAGTCACGAGGCAAACAAAAGGATGCTTTGTGGAAATAAAGCACTTTACAGTGGTGCTGTATTTGCAAAAGCATTTTTTAACATTCACCATTAATGCTTTTCTGCTTTAAAACAATATCTGTTCCAAATGCTGGACACATTTACTATAGTCACTATATTGACACCACCCTAGAGAAAATAACAATGGTTTGGCAGCCTGTGAAGTCTTTTAAAAATAGACTGTGAAGCCCCAGAGAAAACAGCAAGCTCTAAAAATAGGACTAGAGCTGAGGGAGGGGAAAAAAGATGAAGGGAGAAAAAAAAAAAAAAAAAGCTTTCCTGATGCTAAAGCCTAAACCTCAGGGTCAGCTACAAACATGGGGTTCCTTCAAGGACACGCAATGAATTCCTTGCAGAGCTCTGCAATGATTAAAAGCTTCCTCTCTGATTCCCTCCTGTGCTGCACTGGTCTCTTAATGAGGGAAGGAGAGAGAAAAAAGCAGAATTTTAAACAAATTCAAGCAGGTGCAATGTGGGGATTCCCTCCCTTCCTACCCCTGCCCAGTCCTTTATAAAGGCATCTCACAGAAGTGGTGTGGATCAATCTTGGCTTCTCCCACGGTCCTTTTCCTCCACACACCCCCCACACCGCCCCCCATTCCTCTTTCCCAATGTTCCTTCACACAAAAAAGGGTTTTACGAGCACATCCCTGCTGCACAGGCACAGAGACAGACCTCGGGAGGCTGAGAAAATAATTGTAATAACCCACATAATTTTAAGCAGGTGGCCCAGATTCTTTATTGTTCATGGTGCAAGAAGCTGGACATCTCATTTTCGATTTGCATGCCCAAGTATTAGGATAAGGCATGAAACTTCTGCAGGGTTTCAGACCACCATTTTGGCACACTGCAATGGCATTTTTTAGTATTATTCTGTCATATTTGTAAAATAAAATTAGAGCCCTCCGATGGCCAAAACTGCACTGGTAACCTTGCTGGAGGCTAACCAAGGATGGTCTCCAAGTTAGCTGACCTACTTTACCTTGGCACTGGTCAACAGTCTGTAAGGAAAGTGTCTCAACAGCTAAGTAGGTGGAATATGCTGGGGCAGGGAGCAGCCAGGCATGTGGGCAGTGGACACCCACAGGTTAAAATCCTGGTACATCTGTCAAATTACTTGATTTGCTCATAGCTTACCCCTGGCCATCACTAGTTGATAAGACACCAATGGAAAAGGGAAGCCATTTAAAACAGCCATGGTCACTTGTTAGAAATAACCCAATCCATCTCTCAGGTAAAGAGCTGCAGGGGAGGAAAAACCTAGTCTGACTTCTTGGCAGGAAGGCAATAGTAAGGCAAGCCGCTGGGACAGGAGGCATCAGACACCCCTGCAAAAGCCACTCTGTCAATCATTATGAGCCTCTAGAAAATGACTTTCCTTTAAGGTAGCCACAAAATTCAGCCAAATGAGGTTGTGCCTGTGCTTTTGGCAGCTGCTTTACGAACAACTGCTCACTGTAGATGTTTTGTTTACTTGAGCACTTAACTAAATGTACTTGTCCTTTCTTAAATACAGTGTGCTACTTACCAAGGAGCGTGCTCAGCAGAAGCTGAGCCTCACATGTGTGCTGCTCCAGGTCGTGTGGTCTCTTAATGGTGACTCCTGAAGGTGTGACAGCAGGTCCTTTATGGGTTTATCTTATTCCTGTGACCCTTGTTGCCAGATGCTGTCCAATGCAAAAGAAAACAGGTTTCCTTGTCTATAGTTTCCTTCCTTGAACTTTGATTACTCTACTTTTGAATTTTTTTTTTTATTTTTTTTTCGCCGTGCCC
>JANHGN010005107.1:33785-45339 GCA_024605025.1 Megaceryle maxima | reverse complement strand
AAAATTGAGTTACCTCTGGATTCATGGAAGAGAAGCACCAAGCTGTGTCCTGACCCCCAGTGACTGTCAGTACCCTCCTTGCAGGGTGGGTAGACGCTGAGACTCTATAGCTTTTAGATACAGGGAGCTCATCAGCTCAGTCTGCTGTCAATCACTGCTTCTATTTGTATGCCCGTGTTTCTATTCACTGAACTCCTACTGTAACCTGAAGGAACGATTTTAGATGTGCCTAAATATGTATTCCCTCCAAATACATTTTCTTCTCCTAGCATTTGATTTCCAAGGAACCTGAGGCTAAGGACCCGTTTCCTACAAGCTGGCAACAGGTTGGGTATCCCCTAGTGGCACTGAATAGAATTTCAGTCCTTAAATCCTGGACCTTTGTAGTAACTCCCCCCCTTCCTCTGTAGCACACCTCCTTCCCAGACTATTCATTGTGTTGGTTGCTGTGGCTCCCAGCATCCCCAGCCATGGCCCACACTACCAAACTGAATAACTTCATTTGTAACAGCCACAGGAAAAGAAAAAAAAGTCTCTCGTGACACCTGATACACTAAGACACAAAGGGTCTGGCCTGTGCCATGGAGAAAAGATGTAGGTGCACCATGGTGGCTTGATGTCAGAGCAGGGCTTTGGTCTGTGGAGCTATCCTCCACAGCTAAGAGGAGTAAAGACTTCAGTGTCAAAGAAGTATAAAAGCACCTGCTGCAAAATCTCTAGGCTACAGAGCTGTGTATAAGATGACATCATTATTTTTATAATGAAAAAGGGTTGACAGTATTATAGTACTGTAGTTATTGCATGTTCATACATTCCACCATGATTAATAACAATAATAATTTAAAAATTCTGAAGTGCAGTATCATAGGATATTTCTGGCTTAAAAAAAAACCAAAACTTTTTTTTTTTTTCCCTTCAGAGAAATTTTAAATGCCACCGCTCTGCTATGAGAAGGACCTTGGTGACAAATCCTGGTGGTATATACCTCTCAGCTCTCTGCAGCATGGCCCCAGCTCTGCCCACTTCACGTGGGGAACATGCCTGCATTTGTTGGCACGGTCAGCTCTATAATTACCCAAGTTCTAGAGGCTGAGTGGAAAAGGGTAACCTTTCTTTAGCTTTTTTACGTCATCCTATAACCTTTAAACTGGAATGGTACCCCTGCTATCAAATTCAGCGAGAGATTTCATATCATTTTTTTACAAGACTCATTCTCTGAGGAATACATCTGCCATCAATTTTAGAGCCAGAAAGGCTTGCTACAATCACATGACGTAATGTCATTAGGAAAGGGAAGGCAACAGTGGAAGCTCAACTTAATGCAAATAGCTCTTCTCCCACTGTTATCCTTGCACCTTTCATGTCCTCTAAACCCACAAGTTACCCTGAAAGCTTAACCTCAACAGGCAGACACCCCACACTTCCATCAGTGGTAGCTTCACATCCTGCACTAGTGAGGCAAAGGACGGACCTTTTACCATTGAAATTTAGCTAGTAAAGGAGAAGCAAGTACAGCCCAAGCCTAAAATCACCAACACTGTCATGTCAACTTACTTGTCCTACTTGGGGAGCTGTAAAACTTCTGTTCCTCACAAAGGCAGATGCACGGGCAGCTCCACAGACACTGCCCAATCCACGAACAGCAGAAAAGAAAGAGAAGGGGGGGAGGGGGGGGGAAGCAAACAGCTACTTAGACTGTCCTAGAAAAGGGAGAGAGACAAATCTAGAAAGTGTCCTAGAGACAGTCTGTAGGGATAAGTATTTACACACGTGAAATAACACTGTAGAGGAAAAGAAGAAGGGGGGGGGGGGGGAAGAAAGAAAAAAGGAAAAATTAAATAATAATAACAATAACACAAACAAGCAAAAACCCCCAACAAGACTCCAAACAAACAAAAAAAACAAACACACAAAAAAACAAACCAAAACCAAACAACAAAAAACCCACAACAACAACAAAACCCCAAACCGTGAGGCATTCAAACTTTCTCCAGCTCGTTTTTGAAGGCAACCTGCGCCCTCTCCTGGAGTGCTCTGCTCATCCCAGCCAAGCGAGGGAGGAGAGAAAGGGAAATAGAGGGCAGCGTAAAGGACAAGAGCTGGGAAAAGGGAGGGGCCATTTAGGAGGCAGAAAGCTCAAGGGATATATTGTAAATAAGGGTTACACATGAAGTACTATGCAGGAGCTGATGTGGGCGAGCTTTCTCCTTACAGGGTGCCTGGAGGGGAAGGAATGGACAGAGGGATTTGGGGTATCTTAGCTCACTACAGCAGAGTTAGAGCAGGCTGCAAAATGTGGATACTACAGTTGGGCAGGCAAGCAGGAGAAGGGATTTAGAATCACAGATTTACTAAAAACTTGAGCAGACGTCTCTGGCATCAGTCAGAATTGTGCCAATCCATTCTCCAAACACAAGTCAAGTAAGTGGTGATGACAAAAATTGCTGCCAGCCCAACCGGGGAAAAGAAACTAAACAGGCATTAAAACTGCAAAAATAATTGCACCTAGACAGACCACAGCAGGTGTAGTCAAGAAAAGGTAAAAAGATGTCAGCTTGCCCCTTTCTCTTTCAAGTATAGTCACAGTGCTCTTGCCAACATTACTGCAGTGCTACACCAGCGTAGGCACAAGCAGAATCAGCATGTGGATATTACCTTTTCCCTTCTCATGGCCGTATTTCTTCCTGCTGCAGCATCCCTTCTTCCTCCCATCAGCACTAGACCTGACTGAGTAGTTTAGTATGACTGGAAGCCGATACACCCTTCTCTTTGTACACTCCAAGAAAGGAGCTCTGAGACGTCTGCCTCCATGTGTAAGTGCCATAGTACAGATCCCTCTCATCTGTATGGGCTATGGCTATGGATGGCACAGTCTGGCTCTTTCACAACACCGGTATCAAACTGCATCACTGCACCACCAAATATCATTGCCTGTGAACAGTCCATCTCTCCCTCTCTCCCCCCACATCACCAATCACCAGCTCCTTGCTAGTCTTACTTTATGGGTGGAGCAGTTCCCCAGAGACAAGGGCAAAATCATCCCTACCTCTGGAGACTCTAGCCCTAGTGTCACTGTGACTTAGCCCTTCACCCCAGCTTTCCCTTCAGCCTATGAGATCCACATTGCTCTCAAAGGACACTTTACCTGGCCAAGCCCTGCAGAAACCCAGTGACTTCCAATGCATGTTCTGTCTTTCTGCTAGGAGAAAGTGAGTTCTATAAGCTAGCAGGAAGCCACATGACACCTTCTTCTCTCCATTGCCACAAAGACAAGACCAGGCACAACACCAGAAGCAGCTCCAGAGGCTGAAACATAGAAGGTCTACATGGTGCTAAGCAGGTCCTCACAGGGCAGCAGCAGGTTGGGCCCCACGCTAAAGACACTGCAGTGTATTTGCACCTCTGCCCTATGGTGGTGCCTCCAATTGGGAATTGCAGTGCTCCCAGCTTGGTCACCATCATGAGTGTGCAGCATGGGTGAAAGTCCTAGATGCTTTCTTCCTTCTTATGTGATGCACAGGTTTGATTCCCATATAGATATATGAAAGACTGTAGTAGGTGTACAGTGTAATCAGAAAACAGAAGTGAACAGCTGCAGGAGGTAACCAGTACCAGGCCAGTTTGGAAGAAACTGCAACAACATATCCCTATATAGTGAAGCAGTTTTGGAAAGGTGACTTCCTCAAACACATTATGTCCTCAATACCTTCCTCAAATTATCACTAAACCTCTTCCAACCCAGGGATAGCCCACTACTACCTCCAGCTCCTGCTTGACAAAGATGTGTACACACCAAGCCTTCAGAGACGCCTCCAGCTCCCAAACATTCAGGTGTAAATGTAAAGGAATAGTTTGCTCTACTGAGCACTCAGGCTTAGATTCTCACAAGCTGCTTTCTACAAATCACTGGGGAAGGGGGCCTGCTGTTCTTCATGCTCACAATTGCATGCCAAGAGAGAAAGATCAAGTGAACATAGCAAAACAAGTCTTATATGAGCATTTGTTTCTCCCAGAAGACTGGCTAAATTTGCTGATCCTAAAGACACCAGGCTTGTTAACTGCAAGTGTAATAGAGATCATGGTTACATGATGCATCTTTGACTATTAGAAAGTGTCTTGAAATGGTAATTTTCTGATCAGCATCAAAACACACCGCAAAAGGTGAAATTTTCTATTAATAAACAAGGAAATTATTCCCCTATGAGTATGCAAATTACTAACCAGGAAATGGCCTGGGCTATTAGGTGCTATTAATGTGAACAAAATCAATACACCAGCAGGTTATCTGCTCCATTCAGAGGCAAACACACCAGTCATGCTGTCTTGGATTGGTCTGGGGAGTGGAATATTATTTCTTCCCTTTTAAAGGAGCAAGAGTGTGCTATACAGACCTTGTGTTACCTGATAGTGACAGTATCTTCCCTTTTATCCCGTGGCTGTATAGTTCCCTCTAAAGCATTCTAGAAATCTAACCTAGCCTAACCAGACTCACCATATCATTGTGCCTGTTTAAGCCTTCAAAGAAATTAATTTTCTAAGGCAAAACTTTCTTAACCAAAACCATGTTGATTTTTCTCAAGGAAATTTTTCAGGCATTCATTGATTCAGTTCTTTGTTATATTGTCTATTAATTTGCCTAGTACAAATGTCAAATTCACCAGACCACAGTTCCTTAGATACGCTTGTGGAAACTTTTAAAGAATGGCACTATGCTTGCTTCTACTCAGACTTCAGGCACCAGTCGAAGTTGAAGTGAATTATACAGTGCCATAAGGAATTCCACTATTTCTCTTCAAAGTCATGAGTGAATACCGCTCAGTTCTGGTGATTTGTCAGCACTCATTCTGTATGCCTGCAACACAATTCCTGACATAGTTATTTAATAGGAGAGATGCTGGTCTTTGATTTCATTTCTTTTAATTCAATGACTCTCCAAATTGTATTCTCTACTGGGATTGCTAATTCACTTCTAGGAAAAATCACTGTAATAGGCCAATTACGATAGCAAATATAAATGCTGTACTCAAAATTATTGAATTTATACTCACTGCTGCTGCTTCTTCCTGCTGGTTATTTAATACCTGTATTACCCATGAATGCAGTTATTGTCACATACTCCAGATGGAGCTCAACTCATTGGTTAGCTTTGCTCAAGTTATGCTTTCTTTAATCTGTCCTCCAAAACCAGCCTCCTAAACTTAACCTACACCTGATTGGATCAAAAAACATTTTGGTCCATCCATTATACAGCAGTTACACTGCAGTAAGTCAGACTAAGAGGGTGTCACAGAACTTATCATTTGAGGAAACGTAGGCAGATAGATTTCTGGGGCTTGCAGATCCTGTCCTGGAGTAGCTGTATCTTTTGCCAGGACTCTCTGAATCCCAGATTTCAGAAGTAAGCCATGTAACAATGTGCTTTCCCCTCAGCAGCACTGAAAATAAAAATGTGTCCTTCCCTTCCTTTTGTACATCTAGACCACTAGCCTTGATTTCTGCCTTCTTCCCTTGTCAGAATAGCAACCATCAGACTGTGTCCATTTACAGTTCTGATGGGTGACTACTACCTATGTGCAGCACAAGAAGAATGAGATGACCACTCCTCCCTTGGCAGTACTTAAGATCTTTGTTTCCTGCTAGATAAAAATCAGCATTTTCATAGGAATAAAAAAATCACCTTTTTTTTTTTTTTCTTCCTAGGTGCATTTTGAGTTTTACATAATAAATAGAAAAGGAGACAAGGTGGGGGTAACATGGACATAAGGGGCTTTGCATCATTGGATGTGACTAGATTGAATTGTAACCTGAATTGTAGCCTGAATCTGTTTAATTATAATTTTAGGGGTTTTTTTTGACTGAACAAGAGATTATTTATCTGATTCTATTGCCTATAACAGACCTGGGCATAATCCATTCACCTATAAAATGCTTTGGCTGTTGTGAGCAACGTCATTTCTACATGTTGCTGCAGGTTTTTACCACTGCTGATGCAAGGCTTGCAGTGATAGTACAATGACAGAAAACAAAACATATTTTGGTTTCTCAATGGCATTTGTGCTGTTCACTTTACCTTAAAGTTTTTTTGAGACAGTAACTTTCCTCTTTCCTCCAATGGAGGAATCAAAAATCATCTGGATTGAAAGAAAGGAAAGAGATGAAGCAAGTAGGTGGGTGGGGTCAGGCTGAGACTGTGGTTTGAAGCAAGGCAGCTGAGAGAACAAAGGCTTTATAAGAAAGGAAAAAAACCAAAACCAAAACCTCAAACTTGAAAGTGTGTGAGTCCAAGGCTCAAGAAACTAAAAAGATAGCTAAAGACCTTCTATAATGGCGTTCAAGGTTGTGATTAGACACAGTAACGTCTTTAGGTGAACAACAGGGAGCAGATGAACACATATACTCACCACTAAGAGTGCTGTTATGATGTCAAGCTAGAAGAAAACAAATGCTGTATGTGAACCACTGCCCTTGCTTCATTCAGCAAGATACAGACCAATGCATCTAGTGAGGGAAACAGGGTCTGGCGTCTTCTTGGACTGTTGCTTCATCTCCCTCTTTCAGTGTGATTGTAAGGCAGACGAAGTGCCTGCTTGATAGATAAATTCAACATACATGGACTTACCTTTGTGGCTGCTAAGTCAAGGAGTAAGCAGAAGATATGAGTAATTTGGAGATTACCATTGAGCATTCCCAGATGCAGTGAGCTTGGTGGAGCAAGCTACCTCTCCTGGGAGGTGGCAACACTTAGAGAAGTTCCTGAGTCATCTCAATTTTCCCTAGGTTGCCAACAAAAAAAGGAATCTGGAAGATCCAAAAAATACCTCAGAATTACCTTTAAAAACATTTTTTCTTGAACAAGGGCTGGAATGGAGCCAGATATTGTACAGAAAAGGAGAAAGTCCTTTAAAACACATGACCTCAGGGTCATGAGGCGAGAAGGGGAGGGACAGAGGCTGCAGCAGGTGTGAGGAGACACACTGCCCCCTCACCAGCACTATACTGATTCTAGCCATGGGATCACTTCATGCTGATGTATGCTTGAGCAGCCTTGACTACTCTGTCATGGAACAGAGGGAGCACCTCTAGAGGACCTGGAGGAAGACATCACAAGTTACCATTGCATCTTTCCCTGTGGCACATGTTCAATGAAGTAATCACCTCTGAGAGGGAAAAGCTGCACTTCTGCAAGTGGCTGTGAACTGTCCTAAGAAAGCTGCAGAGCTGTATTAATTCCACATGAAGTATTTCATATCAATATAATGAACTCCATGAGTGCAACCAGTCTTTTTCACATAAAAAACACACAAGACTTTAAAAAATACTGATTTTATTCATTTGTCTAGCCTATTTAACAGTGGATCACACTGGTAGGAACAATCACAAAATATCTAGTTACATGGTTTCATCAGGTTCTGGCCTGTGCAACACTGAGTTTGAGTCAAGCACATATTATGGCATCACCAATAAGTACAATGTTTGCTGTTCAAAGCTCAGTTGAGTTCAGTAACCTCTTCTCCCACTGTGTTTGGGATTCTCTACAAAGAACTTGTCTGAATCCAGCAAACAGCCTGAAGCACATGCTCCATCTAAAAATTCTGTTTACCTCATGTACTCTATCTGAAAGGCTTCAGGTTTTCAGTGCAACAAACAAAAAAACCCCCTACCATTCACAATTTGTCATAAATGTTGGACCAGACTTGTGTAAATCAGCCTAACTCCAGTAAGGGATCTGGAATTACTTATCTCACCACATGATCTGGTCTGCAAACCCCAAATGCTGTCTTTGAAACAACACATCAGAGTAAGGTTTCACAGCAAAAGCAAAATGATCCTGTAATTAACATCCTTGCTGTTTGTGCTGGAACACAGGATGATCTAAAGTCTCTGACCCACATGTCACCTATCTGAAGGGCATTCATAGATTTCTGCAGCATATTCACACCTTTCTAAAGGCAGCCTGCACTCAGGTTGACTCTGAAGACAACTGCCCTTATGAGAATGGCCCACAGCAGCTCTGGCCTGCACAGCTAACGGCCTGCACTATGACACAGAGAAGGTCTCTTGTTTGCATCCAAACAATGTGTACACGGAGGGAATGTTGCCTCCTAAAAACATCCACAGTCAGGACTACTGAGCAGACCTACTCCAAAAGCATCTTTGGATCTGGCACCTCAGGATTTCAAGCCCAGTTCTACAAGCCCATTTGAGTCACAGTCATGAAGTCACAGCTCATCAGAGGATCAGACCCTCAGCCAGCAGCCAGGAGGAGGTATTATAGTTGTAGCCTGTTCCAGGTGCCAAAAGCTGCCAAATTAGAGTGAGCTGCCTTCTACCTGTCTTCCCTCACACATTAAGGCAGACTAAAAGTCTCTCGAAAATGTAGAGAGTGTTTTTGATAAACATGCCCAGCATCCATCAGAATACCTTCTGAAAATCTCAGGTATCCTTTACTCTACTCTTCTTTGCAGTCTCTCCCCTCCCAGAATCAGTTCTTTTTACTCATCCTTCCACTCTCCTATGCAGAGAGCTGGCAACATGCACAGGGTATATGCACCTTTGGCTGCATGACTGACCTTTGCTGCTTCCACAGGGAGGGGATTCCAGACCAGAGCATCCCTTTCTGCCCTTTTCAGTGCTAATTAGGTTTTCTATCGGTTCCAGCACAGCATGGACTTGTGGAGCTTGAAAAGCAACAGAGGTTTTTATCACAATAGTGCGATGGGAGGAGACTTCAGAGCATTTTCTGGGAACACAATTGTATTCAGTATTACATTTTCAAAACTGGCTGGCTACTGTGCCTTCTAAATCACACAAAAGACTACAAAGAGTGCTATTTCAGTAAAACCTCTACAGCCACTGAAACTAAGCCACTACCTCCTTCAGAGCAGGCAATGGACTCACATGCTCACAAGAAATGACTGCACATATGTGAAAGCAAGACACTCATAGGGAAATGAGAAATACCTGTAGTTTGGGCCCATCCCTTTGATAGCAGGTATTATGCATGAACAGGATAATTACTACTTGTAGAGCTATCTACCATTTATCTGAGTTATGAAAACACAGTTTTAAATAGCACAGTAATCCAAGGCCAAAAGACAGGCAGACAAATGGACAGACTTTGGCCACTCATTCAACTCTCTAGAGGAAGCTATTTGCTCTTTGAAGGGCTGAGATTATGCAATTGCCAGGACTGGATCCTCCCCTTGAAAAAAGGTTTAAAATAAGTTTCAGCAACAGTGTATTTTGGAAGTGCCCTGTGTCCATTTCCAGCTTCTCACAGGCAGCAGCGCTTGTCTGGGGTTTTTGATGAACAGCTCATAAATTGCTGCTATTTAGCCACTGGCAATTGAATCTTGCTTTATTTAGTTTTCCCAGAAATGAGACACATTTGAAGCTTGTATGGGATTCTCCCTGCCTCCTCCCTCCAACCCCTGTTCACATCTAGTTTCAGTTTCCTGGAACTAAAGAGTGTTAACTCCTTTCAAAACAGCAGCAAGAAAAACTGCAAAGCGAGGAAACCAGTTTCCCGTCCATACATGTTGTATTCCCCATACACAGGGAAACTTCACCAGTACAGTAAGAAGATGCAACAACCTCTTTTGCAGCATCCTGACATGACAGCCTTGCAGCATCCAGAATCCAGCCTAGTGAGAAAAAAAAGTGTTGTGTTAAAAAGAATGCCCACAACGAATGTGTTATTTTGCACGGATCACAGTTAAGGCATGCAACCTAAGGGTCCATTTCCCAACGAGAATGTTCGAAGGGACTGAATTTGAGATATATTGTCAATATAAGAATGGAAAGTGCTGTATTTCTTTGCTTACCTTGACATCTAGAGGGATTTGAGTTATGGGGGATTTTTCTTTGCAGCTGCTGGGAAGTGCACACAACTCTTCTTCCATTAGGTGAAACATGCATATTAGAAGGTTCAAAAGTTTGGTAGGATGCATTGCAGTGCTGTGCTGTTTCAGGGATGGAGACACGAAGTCTGACCTGTACTGTAACCTGGGACTTCTTTAATTCCCATGCCCTTTTCTTGGTGTCCAATTTTAAGTCCTTTTAAGATAGACCTCTAATAACAATTTGACTTACAAGTCTCTTCCTCCATGTCAGGCTCAGGAAAGTCTATCAGAGCAGGAGAGGGATTTTTTTTTTTTTTTTTAATCAGATCTGAAACAATTTCTTGAGGCAATGAATGGAAAATGTGTTGGGTCTGCAAGGACTTTTCTTCATTTATAGACTTCCCCACTGTCACACTTTGATGCTGTCCATTCTAGCTGCATCCAGGTCCATCTGTGCTAGTGACATATAGAAACCTAAAGGGCTATTTGCAAGTTACTAAAAATATCTGTAGCCCACCACAACAAAAAGAAAGAAAGAGAAGACAGAACTGACTGGACTAAATATGGCACTTGGGCCTTCCTAAATTGGTCCAAGTCTGTTATAATCTGAAATGTCACATAATAGTTTCTCATACTGCAAGCAATACTTAGATTTCTTTTCTCTCTGCATGTCAACAGTGCAAAAGCTCAATTCTGCCAGTCTAACCTGCCCCTAAAGGTTACTTACTGCATTTTTCTTTACGCAGGATAGCTTACATGTTGCTACAATACTTGGTTAGGATGTGATATTAAACTAATTATTTTGGGACTCCTGAGTTTCCAGCAAACAAAATTCTTAAGTCCAGACTTAATTTAATTGTGTGAGTAGTTGACAGGACTAGTCATTAATATAAAGAAGTGAAGCATTTGACTGTCTAAATGCTATGAGTAGCTCAAGCCTTGCATTGCAAGGAGTTTGCACCATTTATATTTTTACACGGTATTTTCCACCAAAACCATTCCATTTCCAACTTGAGACAGAGGGTGAAATCAGCTTATTCCACCATGAAGACCATACACTTTCTAGTTCTCATGCTCCTGCAACTCCTGCTACTGCTCAACAATGACTCAAGTAGCCAGAAAAAGAAGAGCAAGACCAGGCTATAAAAAGAGCGTACCAACAACAGAGCCCTGGTTCGGGAGGTTGATTGCAACCTTGCCAAAGCCCAGAGGAGGAGAAAGAAGGACAGACAGAGAGATAGACAGACAGGCAGAAAGATAGACACATCAGAGACAGGAGAATCCTACAAAGTGAACAAGATTTGTCAAGAGCTCTATCTAGGTTCAGAAAGAAGAAAATGGCAGTGGTACATAAAATATAAATAAATAATATAAATAAATATAAATATACACATTCACACTCACACCAAAGCTACATATACAGACAATTACTATAGATATATATAGATATGTAAAATATTACAAGTGAGGATTCATAAAATGCATTTGCCCTTCAAAAGGTTTTCTAGGAAAAAGCCGTCTCTACCAACAAAATGCACAGCTCACTTGCTCTGAATTGACCAAAACTGTGAAAAATCTCTGATTTGCAGCTAAATCTTTGATGATCTTCAAAGCAAAATTCTATCAAGGATTTTTTTTTTTTTTTTTTTTTTTTTTTTTTTTTTTTTTTTTTTTTTGTAAGTTTTTTTTTTTTATGTTTTTTTTGTGTGGTG
>JANHGN010005107.1:0-25143 GCA_024605025.1 Megaceryle maxima | reverse complement strand
AAAAAAAAAAAAAAAAAAAAAAAAAAAAAAAAAAAAAAGTAATGATTTGGTTTTTGCCTTCATTTCTCCTATTCAACCTGGAATAAGCTTTCACTTCTCCCTCTTCATCTGTTATATTAGAAATCAACTTATTTCCAGGGTAAATTTACTCATAGCCAGTTTATGCTCTGTTGTTCAAACACCAGCGCTGCCTTTTAGTTTAAATAGCTCTAGCCCTTCTGACTACTCTGCCCACAGTATTTTTGCAGCTATAGGTCTTGTCAATCTTTTGCTGGCCTAGAAAAGTCAGGCTCTTTCAGCCTCCTCTTGCAAAGCTGTTTCCATTCACCTGATCATTCTTGCTGTTCTTCCGTGCATCCTTCCTGACCAAATTTAGGTCACCAAAAATGCACACAGCATTCCAGATGAGGCCTTACAGAACTAACATTTCTCAGGTGGTACCAAACATGCTCCTTCTGAGACTTTCAAAGACTTGCACGTGCAGTTTTTACAGCTGCATTCCTCTTGTGCCTCAGTGATACTGGCACTCCAGATGATTTTACACCCCTAATCTTTGTATTTGTCTGCCTTCCCCAACTGATAAGCTTCCCACCAAAATCCCTATCAAAATTATTTCTGTGTTATTTAATATATATCCATTTCTTTAAGTCAGTTATTCAGTCATCTAGTTCTGTGTCATAGTCTTGGTGATGATGCTTATGTTACTACACTGCAAAAATGTCATAGTCTCAGCTGTACTGCTAATACTTTAAACAATCTCGGGACTAATCCTTGAGGAACTCCTTTAAGAGCCTCCCTCCTGTCTCACACTGTTTATTTACTCCCTTACTTCTTCACCCCTATCTGCCCCAACTCAAGTGGCATTTCTCCATCCAGCATGCTAATGGCTTTCATATGAAGCTTTTTGTCCAGTTTCAGGGAAGGCATGACTAACATCAACAGAGAGCAGGAAATAAATTGTCCAGTTTGTTTAAACTTGGTATTCCCTGAAAATGAAGACTCATAAGCCAGCAGATGTATATAGCCAACCTGCCAGGACTGCAACACTTTTCACATACAGTAGGAGGTGTAGTTTGTCTCCATATCTACCTCTGCTACCCTTCTGTTAGCGTACTACTTAGCACTTGCAATTGCATTTTTTTAGCTTAAAAACCACCCCTCTGTCTCCTTGGAAAACATACTGAAGCAAGAGGAAGCTGGTGGAAATTGTAATGGGAAAGCAGTCAAGAATTTAGGACCATCAACTGCTCCATTTAACATGGGGAATCTGGTGACCACACATGCCCCATACTAGCTTGACTTCTGCTCCAGCTAGGCACATGTGTGTCAAGGACACAAAAAGTCGAGCATGGCATAGCAGACAGGCACCCACCCTCCTGTAACGGTCCACCTTCCTGAGAGTACCATAGCAGATAAGCAACCAAAAAGACTGTGGTCCAATTCTGCTTTCACCAGGGATAAATTTGGAGTCACTTCACTGACGTCAGTGGAGTTATTCCAGAATTGCACCAGTGTAAAAGAGGGCAGCATCTGTTTCCTGAAAATGGATGCCATCAAGCTAATTGAAAACAACAGATGCATAAACGAGCAGCAAGAAGAGATAGTAATGTTCCAGCTTTCTTGTAAAATATCATTTAATTTCTCTCCAGAGAATGTAAGAGAATAAACCAATTTGTACTCTAAAAGCTAAATCTTCTGTTGGCGTAAAATTCTATACAACTTTTTAGGTGAGTGGACCACTGTGTAGCTACAACATCTAATGAGATCTATTCTAGACATCTGCATTCACAGTCCTTTTCTTTGGGCCTGATTCATCTCTCACAGTGTATTGAGTTTTCATGGTAAAGTTTTGCTAGCAGGGGGGCTACAGTCATGGCTTCTGTGAGAATCTGCTAGAAGCTTCCCCCGTGTCTGATAGAGCCAATGTCAGCCAACTCCAAGATGGATCCACTGCTGGCCAAGGCCAAGCCCATCAGTGATGGTGGTAGCACCTCTGTGATATATTTAAGAGGAAGAAGCTGCTGCACAGCAGCAGCCAGGAAGAGTGAGAATGTGAAACAGCCCTGCAGACACCAAGGTCAGTGAAGAAGGAGGGGGAGGAGGTGCTATAGGCACCAGAACAGATTCCCCTACGGTCCATGGTGAAGACCATGGTGAGTCAGGCTGTCCTCCTGCAGTCCGTGAAAGTTAATGGTGGAGCAGATATCCACCTGTAGCCAGTGGAGGACCCCATGCCAGAGCAGATGGATGCCCAAAGGAGGCTGTGACCCTGTGCAGAGCCTGTACCGGAGCAGGCTGCTGGCAAGACATGTAGACCATGGAGAGAGAAGCCCATGCTGGAACAGGTTTGCTGTCAGGACTTGTGACCCCATGGGGGAAACACACTGGAGCAGCCTGTTTCTGAAGGACTGCACCCCATGGCAGGTACCCATGCTGAGCAGTTCATGAAGAACTGCAGCCTGTGGGAAGGACTCACATTGAAGAAGTTCAAGGAAGATTATGTCCTGTAAAAGGAACTCCACTCTGGAGCAGAAGGAGAGTGTGAGGAGTCCTCTCCCTGAGAAAGAAACAGTGGTAAATACAACATGTGATGAACTGACTGCAACTCCCATTCCTTGTCCCCCTGAGCCGCTCAGGGGGAGGAAATAGAGAAAATCCTGAGTAAAGTTAAGCCCAGAAGTAGGGGAGGGGCCAGGGGAAGGTGGTTTTAAGATTTGGGTTTATTTCTCATTATCCTACTCTGAATTGATTAGTAATAAATTTAACTAAATTCCCCAAGCTGAGTCTGTTTTGTCTGTGACAGTAATTGGTGAATGATCTCTCCCTGCCCTTAATTCAACCCATGAGCTTTTTCATTACTTTGTTTCTCTCCCCTGTACAGCTGAGGAAGGGGAGTAACAGAGCAGCTTTGGTGAGCACCTAGCATCCAGCCAGGGTCAACCCACCACACACAGTTACTTAAACCAGGAGCCATACCATATCCTTGAGGATATACTTATCTAACCTTGGGTAGAGAGCAGAATTGAGACCTTTGTTTTCTTTAAACAAACAATGGTTGCAATACCAACTAAACGGTAATTTAATTGGCAAATTTGCTAACTAAATGGATACATTTGCAATTTATGGGACTTTTTGACTAAGGATCTTCCAAAACTTTGCACCACTGCATAAATATATTTATATTAATTTAGTGAAAGTGAAGCCAAAGAAGGACTTCCTGAACTTTCAAAGATAGTTTGGATGAATACAAAGGTTTCCAGTGATTCTTGTCTCTAATGAATAGGCAACATCACTTCAGTATTTTATGGAAGTTGATGAGCACTTTCCCTCCTCTAAATCCTTTCCTTTCTTTTACTAAGAAAACACTGCACACAGGAGAGTTCAATCTATTGCTTCAGCTCCTCTTAATTTGCACTACAGACAACACAGATACTTCCTGCGGCGAGTGCTTACCAATGAATGTTTATGCTTTAGGAATGTAAAACCCACACTGATCACAGTTATGTGTTTCCCAAAGAGTGAAATGCTATGATATCCAGGCTCTTGTGCTGGCCAACAAGCACCAGGCAGACTGCCCTGGAGCAAGGGAAAACTGAGCCAGTTAGACCAGGTATATAAAATTAACATGTATTAACAGCGTAAGCTACACTGGAAATCCATGTTACTGCAGTCCTTGTCTGCTTTCCCCTGAAAAACATTCTTCTGGGTTTATCACAGAATGGTTAGGGTTGGAAGGGACCATTAGAGATCTATTTCTAGCCCCCCTGCCATGGGCAGGGACACCTTCTACTGTATCAGGTTCCTCAAAGCTCTGTCCATCCTGGCCTTGAACACTTCCAGGAATGAGGCTGACTCCCCAGACTCAGTCTCCCTCACTAGGATCTTGCTTTACTCAGGACCTGACGCTGCACAAGAAGAGCTCCTTCTTGTAACTGATGGGCAATTTCATCACCAAGTGTCTTTGGTGGCAGCTAAGGACACTCAACATTCACTGGTTCATTTCATCAGAAGATTAAGTCATTTCATCCTGCAAGGACCTGCTTCCCTCCCTTAACTTTATGTGTAAATCAGGTAACTTCAAGTCACAAATCTGATTGTGAGCCTGCTGATAATATGGGTACAAATGTCTTCAGAATAGGATTTGTCTAGAGTGCCAGGTCCAAAGAGAAAAGATGAAGAACTCAGACTGTTTTCAGTGACAGCAATGTAAAATACAACTGTACTGTGCTTACAGGGCTACAGCTGAGGGCAGAATCTCATACAGTCTTTAACTTCTCTATTAATTTGTCTGCACACTTCCACCATTGGGAAAGACAAAATAAAATGATGCTGCTCTTATTTTTGTCAATTTAATAAGCTTATTGTCAGTATAAGAAGCTTAACTTTGCTGAGTTTGGTAGACTTACTTGGACTCGAGTCAGATGAAAGCTTTTGGGAAAGCTGGGCTTAACTCCTGCTGTAATCTGCAGATCTTTCCCTGATGAAAACAGGACCTCAAGAAAAGAACAAACAAAAATAAGCATTTCAACAAATAGTACATATGTTTTGACTCAATGCACAGGATTGAAGTTGAAGCCCAATGTAAACCAAAGTAGTTGTATTAAATGGAATTTTGCGAGCTGGAATCAGCAGATGGTAAGGATCTAGCTCATACTGTATTTTTGTAATTTAGAATTATCTTTCTTTCTTCACCTAGAACCAGATTCTCCCTTTAGGCTGCAAATCTTAATTAGGAAATGCTTCCTCATTAATTGAAAGAAACTCTTAGTCGTTAATTTCACAGAAGAAAAAGAAACCTTACCTACTTCTTCTATAGCAGCAGATGCTGAGCTGTTTGTTCCTTTGCTTTTAGGATTGATGCTGTTCTTTCCATCACTTCAGTCCTTACCCTGTCTCTTGCTGCCCTGAATTTCCTTTATACTCATTCTTCTTTATCACCATGGGGATCTCTGCATGCTGAAGGAGAGGGCTAGGAGAGAACACCAAGTCCAGTCACCTTCACTCCCATAGCTGCTGTAGCAGGGAAATTTTATTTATGAAAGCTGGATCAAAAAGAACAGGGCCAAAACAGAAAATTGCTCAGAAATCCCAAATTGCAACATTTTCCAAACAGGAGCAGAGTAAGAATTTCATATTGGAGGTAAGTGCAGGAATCCACCATAATGTAGACTTTGAAATACTGCAAAACAGCTCGTCATGCCTTTCACGCTTACAGTCTTTCATATGCTTGATGGGTTGTGGATAAAAAAAGGTGTCCTCAGTGAAATTCTTCCTTTCCCTCCTTCCCCACCTCCAACAAGGATATTTCTGCCCTGTCCTGCTTTGGTGCAAAACATCCTGTGGGAAAATTATCTGGGGAACTGATTGTCATAGACCAGCCACAGGTTCAGGAAGGAGCAATAGTCTCTTCCACAGCAAAACTATTTCCTACTGAGACTGCTGAGAGAGTTTTGTTGGTTTGTTTTTGTTTTTAAGCGATGCTTTAGCTTGTATTTCTTGTCATCAGGCACCCAGATGACTCTACATTCACAGGCCAGTTGCCCCTCAGCTTCTTGACTGAAGGTGATCAGATTGTCCTTCACACGCTCCACTCCTCTTTGTGTGCAAGGATATACAGATAAAACCCCTTCCCACCTCCTGGTTTGCACTCTCTGCTTTCACAGGATGTTAACTGTCTGTCTGGAGTTGGACAGGACAGTTGTACACAATACAAGGTGATGGGATCATCTTCAGTAACCAAAAAAACAGCTGTAAAGATAAGGTACTAATATCTGAGAACTGAAAATATTCAACGAGTGCTTTTGCTTGTAGCCAAAGTCACAGGGTAGAGAGAAACCGTCTGGAAGGTTGTTATGGAAACAAGCCCCTGGAGGTGCCTACTTTGCTTCACGAGAATGTGCTCTGCCTTTAGAAGGAAATAGCTAGACAGACAGACAGATTTGTATTTCAAACATCCAGGGGTGAGTGCTAAGAGCTGAGAATCTGAGGTCAGATTTTTGAAAGCATTTTGATGATTTGGCAACACGAGCCCTCTGTGTCAATGGCACAGATGGCACTATGTCACTTCAGTCACTTGAAATAATTCTGAACGCTTCTTAATAAAAATGTCAAATTCCAGAAGTTCTAGAATATATAGCATCATTGATGAATCTGTGACTTCACAGTCTTGCTTTTCAGGAGATGCTTAGAGAAAGATTTACATGCCTAAACATAAGCCCCTAGGTTACAGCTTCCAAGCTTTTGTTGGCTTTTTGTATTTCTCTTAGTTCTAACACAGAAAACCCAGGGAGCAAACACCACTCCTGTTTTACACATTTTCCTTTGCACTTTCTTTTCAGAACTGAGAGGTGTGTATTGCAAAAACTACACATAGCTGTTTGAAGTTTCTTCACACCAGTGTTTTGTGTATACATGTGCATGCACACTTGAGTCTGTGTGCAGACAACACTCTAGCTAGAAACTTGCTGCTGAACCTCACCTGAGAGCATGAAATCTCTTTGCAAGAGCATCTTTACAAGACATGCTGGGATTTATGCTACCAGTAATTTGCCTCACTTTTATTTTTGCTGGAGACTCCATACCCAGCTGTCAGTCATGCTGGTCAGGAGAACAACCTGTTCTGAGCAGGGCGGGCTCCTGCCTGGCAGGGGCAACAGGGTCAGACCCAAGGGAAGAAGCAAGCACGGGAATTTTCTGACGTAGGCTCAGTGTGCCTCATGCCTCCTCCTGAACTTGTGCTTAACCTGAGTTTTTTATATCTTACTTTGGGGAAACTTTGATCAGCTGATACAGTCAGGCATAAAATAACCCCAAATATGGGCATTCTGCTAGGAGACAGCATCAGCCTTCAAACATCCTTCTTAAATAGCAGCTTTCCTTGCTAGTTTCTAGTGCATGTGCTAGAGCAACACAAAATTTGAAGAAAAGTCACTCTCTTGCACTCACAGGAAACACTTCATTATAGTGACCCCGAAACACAACTAAGAACAGCAGCTTTTTACTGAATTAACTCAATGACCAAGTCAACTTTTACACAAAAATCAACAGAGATGCCACTGTGCTAACCCTTCCTCAGTCTCACTCACCAGGATTACTTACCCACCAGCTGGTTACATGCTTCAAGGGATGCAGAATGGCTCCCAAGGGCCAGACCTTCACAGACACTTGCCTCAGTCCCGATGAACCAGAGAGGAATTAGGCACCTATGTATTCAGGCAAACTCCTCTCAGCTATAGAGCCCTCATCACATCACATTTGTGTCTCCCAGACTGACCTGCAGTAACCGAGACAAGTGGCATTTTGCTACCAGTTTCAACAAGAGAGAGAACAGAGGTTTTAATATAATGGTTGTGCACTGACCCCGAGGGAGATTACATGTTAAAAACCTTTGAGAAGACAACAGAAGAAATGCAGCACTTGGGATTTACACAAACAACTTCTACCATATGATCAGGGCCCAGATGAGGAGAGGCCACAATAAAAGCACTGTAGGCATGGAGCCAGATCTCAAGACAACAGAAAACAAGCAGGGTAACAAAGATGGAGATAGATCCCATCTCACAATCAGTTCTGACTATATTAAAGTATATGCTTTTAGCACTTTTAGTTTTATGGTTGAAAAGCATAATATATACATATATATTCTATATATTTTGCATCTTATTATTATGTATGGTGTACGTATTACATGTGTCACATGCAATATGTAGTACATTCTAATATGCATATCATACAGTATGATGCAAAGCATTAATGGCTGCCTTTGCTTTCATACACATGCACACATGTGAATGCAGACTACACACTTAAGATTTAAAAGAAGAAAGACTTTTCCTTGCAGGAAAATTTACCAATAGAATCTGAAAGCATCCATTTCCCCTTCTCACTTACTGGCAGCATTTGAAACCTTTTAAAGTTAGATGTAAGGCAGAGCTGATTTAAAAAAAAAAAAAAAAATTATCTGAGAAGCAAAACGTGCATCTAAAGACACAAATCTCTGGTTCCTTGGCAAACCCAGCACTGTAGGCCAAGCTATACATTTTGCATTGCTAGCACAAGTTGCTCTCATAAAACCTAGAGCGTGCAAAAGGCATTGCTGTGCCTTCTGTCCATAAAATACCAAGAACTGGTGAGACCAGTAATACAGCAAAAGCATCTCTTCAAGACTACCTGTTTCTCCCCTCATTTGAAAGGTCTGGGGTATGCTGTTTGATTTGTGCAGATGGCTTAGGGAAGCCTGTATCCCTGCCAGTCTATCTCAAATGTTGACACACTTACCCTGGGGCAATTTATGCCTGTGACCTACTAAATCAGAGCAATCTTCAGACAGCACAAGTGCAGCTGTCTGTGGTCAGGGATTTTCAGCAACATCGACAAAACACCAGCATGCCAACTTCCCTTAGCTATACAAACAACTGAATGAAAACACAGTGGAGTCAATTGCTCTCACACGACTGAATACGCACCTGGGTATCTGAAGCATAAAGCACATCTCATTAAAGGCTACTGTGTGGAGATAAACTGCAGAGATAACAGACTAATTTACTCAAACGTGCCTTGCATCAGAAGGCAATTAACACCATGAAGATTAAGTTGGTATTGTAAAAGCCAATTAACATCAGGGCACTGGCTGAAATAAGGCTGAAACGACAAAGAACCCTCACCAAGCCTGTTGATTTCTGTAAGCCTGTTTTTGATAAAATAGGAAAGAGCTTTTAGACCTATGCACCTTTTCTGAAACACAAACCAGGAGGACCTTAGCACACCAGAGGCTGCAAAGAAGGCAGGCATCTGCTTGCTGACTTTCCCCTACAGCTGCAGAGTGCACTGTGATGCTGGCTACAGCGTTTCCATTATTCAAAGGCAATGGCATGGCAGGCGTGACTGATCCCACAGCCAAGGGCACTGCGCTGGCACAGGAACTAAGAGCGCAGATTGAGCCAGATGTTTGTAGCCCCTTTAACTGTTTTCTCCCCGGTGAAACCTTCAGCTGAAGTAGCGGTAAGGAGTTCTTTGCTAGTGGAATAGAAAGGCTAGGTTTCGGAGCAAATATTGTCTTAAAGCTGTTTTCCAAAACAGAGGGAGAAATTCACGAGGGGGGGATGACAGCTAGCACTCCCCAGAATAAAACAAGAACATTTCTGGCTGCACACGGTAATGAGAAACAGCAAATTAGGACAGAAGAGCCCATTATCACAATCATTCTGTTTACGGTATCACAATCATTCTGTTTATGGTATCACAATTCACAGTCTGGCATGTAAAAGCTGAATAGATCCAGCTGCTAGTAGTAAGACGTCTGTGCAGCAGCTTGCAGCTCTGTGTCTGGACCCAGGATAACAGAAGAGATCACACCTCTGTCAGCATTTTCTTTTCTTTATAACTCTGGCTGTTGGGAGGAATGAAGTTGGAATATTTCATGGACTCCAGGTCTTCTGCTTCCAGGAATTCAGATTTGCTGAGGGACTGATTACTGTCGCCCTTCTTGGGCTCAGAGAAGGGTGACTGCTGCTGGCCACAGGTGACGTGAGTGTACTGACACTGCTCTTCATGATCAGTCTCTCGGTGGTAAAAGTAGTTGAAGTTGGACACGATGACAGGGACAGGGAGAGCAATGGTGAGCACACCCGCGATGGCACACAAGGAGCCCACAATCTTGCCACCAATCGTCATGGGATACATGTCCCCATAGCCCACGGTGGTCATGGACACCACTGCCCACCAAAAAGCATCAGGAATGCTGGTGAACAGGGAGTCAGGGTCATCAGTCTCTGCAAAGTAGACAGCACTAGAGAAAAGGATAACCCCAATGAACAGGAAGAAGATGAGGAGGCCCAGCTCCCTCATGCTGGCCTGGAGAGTCTTCCCCAAGATCTGCAGCCCCTTGGAGTGCCTGGAGAGCTTGAAAATCCTGAAGACTCTGACAAGGCGGATGACTCTGAGGATGGCCAGAGACATGGCTTGCTGCTGGCCCCCATTGTTGCTGCTGCTGCCAGGCTGCTGCTTCTGCTGCTGTTGCTGGGCCAGCTCGGTGCCCAGGGTGATGAAATAGGGGATGATGGCCACAATATCGATGATGTTCATGATGTTGCGGGAAAACTCTGGCTTGCTGGGGCAGGCAAAGAAGCGGACGAGGAGCTCAAAGGAGAACCAAATGATGCACAGGGTCTCGATGAGGAAGAAGGGGTCAGTGAAGAAGGGACCCGTGCCGGCGGCAGGGCGCAGGGGCGATGGAGTCCCGCTCGGTGGCGGCGGTGGCGGCAGCAGCAGTGTCTCGTCACCTGGCGGTGCCACCTCCCCAAAGCCAGGCTGGGCACCCTTGGGCTCCTGGCGAAACTCGGGCAGGGTCTCCAGGCAGAAGATGACAATGGAGATGAGAATGACTAGCACGGAGACAATGGCAATGGCCCGCGCTGGCCCGGAGCTCTCTGGGTACTCAAAGAGCAGCCAGACCTGGCGCTGGAAGTGGTGCTGGGGCAGGGGCTTCTCCTCCTCTTGAATGAAGCCCTCGTCCTCCCGGAAGGTCTCGATGGCCTCCTGGCCCAGCTGGTAGAAGCGGATCTCTTCCAGGAATATGTCGAGGGGAACGTGGACCGGCCGGCGGAGCCGTCCCCCGGACTGATAGTAGTAGAGAATGGCATCGAAGCTGGGCCGGTTGCGGTCGAAGAAGTACTCGTTGCGGAGCGGGTCGAAGTAGCGCACCCGGCGGCTAGGATCGCCCAGTAGCGTGTCGGGGAAGATGGAGAGGGTCCGCAGCTGCGTCTCGAACCGCAGCCCCGAGATGTTGATCACCAGCCGCTCGCTGCTGCAGCAGCTGCCGCCGCTCCGGTCCTCGCCCGGCGCCTCCGCCTCCGCCTCTCCACCGCCCGCCCGCGGGGCCGCCAGCGCCAGCGGCTCCTCCGCTCGCATCCCGCCTCGCTCCCCGCCGCCACGGCCGCCTCGCCCTCTCGCTTTCAGCGGCCGACGACGACCGCCATCCGCCCGCCCCGCCTGTTGCTCTTCGGTGCGGCCGCGCTCGCCCGGCGGCTCCGCGAGGCTCCCCGCCCGGCGCGGCTCCTCCTCCGGCTCCAGCCGCAGACTCCGGTGTGCTCTGCCCCGGGCTGGGGCACCGCGCTGAGGCTCTGCCCTCCCCGCCGTGCGCACACACACGCGGGAGGAGGGAGGGAGGGAAGAGGAAGGAGAGGGAGGTGTACGAGCACACACACGGTTACACCGAGGGAGAGAGGTACGCAGACCGACAGACACGCACCCGTGAGCAGAGGCACGCACGGACACAGATAGACACGCAGACACGGGCAGCGGCAACACAAACACGCTCAGCTACAGAGAGATGCCCGCACCCACCCAGCGAGACACGCACGCACCCGCGGACTGCGCGGAGGCTGGTTCTCGCCTTGCCTCGTCCTCCGCCGCAGCAACCACTGCCTAGAAGCGCCGGCTTTTCGGGGAGAGAAGCCCCGAGGGGATCCGGCTGCAGCTCTCCGGCCAGGCGCTTCGCCTACGGGGCGGCACCGCCCCCCGTCCTTCTCTTCCCCCACCCCTTCACCATGCAAACCTGTCCCTGCCCCTTCGGGCAAATCCCTGACGGGGACTGTCAAACGCCGCCAGCTCCGGTCAGTGCCTAGAGCTCAGCCTTGGGTCCCGGGAGACCTCGGTGTTGTTCCTGTCCCTGCCGCAGGCTGTAGTTGACCTTGAGCCAGTCACTCCGTGCCTGTGGCTCGCGGACCTCCATTTATAAAATGCTATTGCCATGGTGCAAGCACGACAGTGGCATCAGACCTTCCACAGATGGAAGCAACCTGTGACACAGTGAACAGTACAACTGGGGAAATACAGTTTTGCTCCCCTCTCTTGGGGTGGATAGAATTTGCCCCTTCTCCCAGGTACCACACAGGTGAGCTTGCTCATTGTTTTGTTTACCACCACACAGTCAGCACTTCATCTCCCTGGGAGCCAAAACTGCATTTTGCAGGCAGACTACCATCTCTTTCGGTTTTAGAAACCTGTGGCTTGCTCCATCGCTGTCATATTTGGCATCTGAAAGCACAGAGAAACTCATGACAGTGTACTTTCTCCCTCCGAAGATGGGGCTAACAGGTGAGGCTACCTCCATCCTTCCCAGGCCAAAAGTCTCTTTCCCTTGAAAGCCCTTTGTCGGTGCTAAATATTATTACCCAGGCTTTTATCATCATAGTACCTGATGCCTCTGCTGGCTGTGAGCCATATGCTTAGCCTACACTACCTCTCAGCAGCACAGAGCTAGAAGAAAACATTCCCCTCTTTACTCCTCCTCCCGATTCCTCTTTAACTAGATGGAAATATTCAGTTACTTCAGGCTGTGGACATTTTGACCAGCTGGCTGTGGCTGTCTTGTTTGGCTCTGTCCTGACAAAGGAGGTGAATATGAATTACATGTCGCTTAATCCTTTTTCCTTTCTTAGTCATTAATATAGAAGATGGCTGTTGCAAAAGGAAGCATATTTTTTTCATTTATATGAAGATGGCTGTCACACAAGGAAGCATATTTTTCTTCATATTATATATAATAAGGGTATGGCAATCAGATGAAAAATACTTTGCTGGAGAACATACCTTTTCTTTCAAAAAAAAAAAAAAGTCACTGCTTACCTTTGTAATAGTAAAATGCTTCTTGCTGAGGTCCTTTTTCAGTTATTGCAACGAGTTATTCATTCACCAGAGTATTTGAATAATTATTATGATTTATTCATTCGTGTAGTTAACTATTGAGAAAACAGCTTTTTGGAGAGATGCAAAAGCTCCTGAGGTTTATAAGAGGATACAGGACATGTCTACATGGCAATCACTGCTGTGACTGAGCTCATTCTGTACTAGGATTAAATGAGCAAGCTTCAAGCAGCATAGCAGAGACAATGTGGAGCTCCGCAATGGTTTGCAGGACGATTTTCCAGCCCACGCAGACATTTCATGCTGCCACAGTTCTGGTCTTCACATTACCTGAGCTAGCAGTGTTACAGATAAATGAAGTGCCTCCACGTGAGCTGCAGTCCCATTCAGCCACGTCTACCTGCTCTGCTACCCTCCCACCACAATCCATCTCTGAGCAGGCACGCAGGCTGCTATACATCACCTGTGCTCACTCCTGAAAGCTTTTAAGAAGTCACTGTATTTCCCTGTGTACTTATGCTGCACCTCAGGCTCAGTATTAAACCCACAAGCCTTTGCAATGTGCAACTACACTCTTTTTAGCACACAGCCTGTTTCTGAACCGATCCACACCACGTTGCCTGTGCAGCCGCGCCCCTCACTTCTATATTAAGAGGCGATGCCAGCTGCCACCATTCAGCCTCCGTGCAGATCTTGCTGGGCCAGCATCTTGCAATGGTACACAATTTGCAAAGCTAAAGAAGAACAGCAAGGGACATCCAGAGATGTCAGAGAGGGACAGGAGGAAAACCCCAAAGTAGCACTCCAGAAAGCCACACAGCAGTACCGTCACACTCTCCACAGAGTGATTTGGCTTGTAGGTCTGAAGCCAATACCACAATACTGGTGCCACCTAAGCTTCTCTTGGAGGTAGTAGCTGTGTTCACAACTCCAAGATCAGGTATGGCATGTTGCTATAGTTCAAGAGTTTAGGATGACCACATCTTCCTCCAGGCTGTATCGGTCACTAATGCCAGGGTGCACAAAAACTCCTTCATGGATACATAGGAAAAATTGTTGCTGACTCTAGCACAGCAGGACACCTGATTCTGGGCTCTCATCCTACTCTAGAAGCAGGGGAGACATTGCCCACCCTGAGCCTGGCCCTTAAAGGCACCTGTCAATCTGTGGCACAGCAGTTCAGTTTCAACAAGCCAAACGGTTTCTGGGATGTCTTATGCACCCCTGAATATGGGTCAGCATCTTGGGTAACATCAATACCCTTTGGATTTCCTTTAGCTCTCTTTCGCTGAATATGATGTGCTCATCGCTGCAGCTGCCACAAAATTATGGGTATGTAGCATGTTTCAGGAAAGCCAAACTCAGAGATCCTCAAGGTAAGCACTCCAAAACCAAGATAATCCAAACAGGTGTCTAGATTTGTGTCTAGTGCATGCAGAATTTGTTATCCACTTCCTGCCTTTCTGGGCTTCCCAGTGACTCAATTTTCTCCTGAACTTTCCAATTCTCTCCTCCAGGGCTCCTGTGCTAGCTTTATCTCCTGCATCCCACATTCAGGTTCCTTTCCCAGTTATGGAGCATTTCTTCCTTCTGGCCCTAGTAGTTTCTTCACTCACTTGCAGGTCAGTGGCCTCCCCCAGTATCAGAGTCAGTACCTGCAGTAACTTTAGTGAGATATGGATCTCTGAAATCATTCATTAACATCTTAACATGTAGCCTAGAAGGTACAACATAACCTCCCACAGACCTGAGGACCCGAGGTAGAATTCACCTCCCAGGAGGCAAAATATTCCACACATAAACCAAATCCTAATGGTCTAAAAAGAACAATAGCCAGGGAAATTTAAAAATGTAATAGTTGGCAGAGCATCCACCTTTGAAAGGGTCATTTACATTTATGCACAGCACCAATTACAGCCAACTTCATACCTCCCTACTTACTCAGAGTCATAAATCTATAAATGAGAGTGCTAAACAGGAGAGGGAGGCAGAATTGGCTTATGCCCTGAAGCTGTAAGCCTTATCACTCAGAAACTGAAGTTCTCCTGTTTTATTCTCTTACCAGAAACCAGGAACAAACTTTTCTGTTTATTAACGTCCTTCCAGGCATCCGAGTAGCCGACTGATATGGTATCGAATGCTAATGACCAAATTCTTTAGTGCCTTAAAGCTCTTTATCCTAGCCCAAGTGAAGGCATAGGTCTGAAATGTTACTCTCTTATTCTGGCAGAATGCTAGGGAAGAGGAGTGACTTCACAGAATACAGGAAATGAAACATTGGCTTTCATATTCAAATGACATTGTAAGAGGGAAGAAAATACACAGACATCTCAATTTGTGTACCTGCAGATCTCAAAGCATTGGATGGCAACAGGGTAAGTAGGGTTCAACACCCATGTATCCATCATGCTGAAGTTCTCACCATTGCCACAATGGGCAGTGGTAAGACTTCCCAGTTTTTGCAAGATGGAATCAACCCTGTTTTCTGATAGGAAAGCATCCATCCCAATTCTCTGAGCTGCTGTCTCCTTTCATTCTTTCATATGAAGCTCCTTCCTTTTCCCCTTTATACATGTGAAGAAAAGCCAGTAAACTCATGAGAGATGTTATCATGGAGATGTAAATCATCAACCACAGCACAATGAATTGTGCACACACACACATGTTCACACAGGAACACACCTGAACGAACTATCTCCTTCTACCATTAAGACTACAGTTGAATTTTCATAACAGTGTATAGTTTCCAATGCCTTTACATTTACAAAATGCTACTCAGACTGTATCTACACCATGCTTTGAATAGGATGCTTGTGCCACCATTAACTGATGAAGGAAGAATTACACTTCCACGATAAGCTGAAGATGACAAACTCATTCACTGTATCACCCGGGACTATTCCTGGAGCACTATCTTTTCTGTGCATTGAATGAGGACAGGTTCTTGTACTGGAAAAAATACACCACTGTGTAACTAAAAATCGTGTCACAATACCAGAACAAAGGGAGAAGGAGAAAACAAAGCAGGTTGTACCAGGAACTTTCATACAAGCTTTTCTTAGCTTTCAAGTACTTACCCCTGTGAGGTGCCTTTAATGCTTTGTTTGTCTTAGGCTTTCAAGAAACTAAACCTGAAAATAAATGGCCTATTGTTTTCTCCTATGAGTAACTTTTAAACCTCTTTTAAGCCTCTATTTCCAAATCCCCTAAGTATTTTTCATGTAAATCTGTGTTTTGTTTTGTTTTGGGTTTTTTTTGTTTGGTTGGTTGGTTTTTTTTATTTTTTTTCTGAGATGCCTTTCATAGAAAGAACCCGTAGAAGTGTTTCAGGGACTTCACAGCTCTATTTATCAAAGGATGAAAAACATCCTGGCCAGTGACAATTTTTAGGCTTACAACACAACCCTATGCTTTGTGAGCAAGTGAATGAATGGGACAGAAGATAATAACAGTATTCAGAACCATCATCAGAAAAAGACAGAGGGGTTTCACAACTATTTCCTAGGCATCTTAGAATTACTGAGACATACAAACACTACGTTCAACTTCAGGTTCTGCAATATCAGACACAACTCCTTTGAGATGTCTGTCCATCCTTCAGCTGGACATTGTCTCCTTTTGGTTGCATTCATTCCCTTTTGCATCTGCACTCAGTCATTCAATTTCCATCCCTTAATTTATTTCTATACTACAGTCCCTGAGCTTGTCCTAAATATTTACCCTACCATCCTGTGCCTTGCCTCTTGCCTGTGTCCCATCCTCCTGCTCCCATCTTCTATCCTCTCCCAGCCCTTTCAGTTCACCATTTTATCCTTCTCTTTTCCCAGTCCCTTCTGTTCCTAATCCTTCTATCTAAGTTTGGCTCAGTTTCCCAAATATTTCAACAGAGCCTGCCCTTCCAGGCAAGGGAAGGACATTATTTCCGAAATGACAAGCAATTCTTTAAAATCCTGCTGTGGCATTTGGTGCATCTGCATTTGTGTGCAAGTGTTCCTTACAGCCCTCCTCATTCTTCCAAATGCATAGTGAGGAAAATTATTTTAGCCCAGGTGCAGAAAGGCTTTGAGAGGAGTCCCAAGATCATACTACACATGCTACCAGTGGCACCTCTAATGATTTTTAGCTGGTGGTGTTTGCAACAGAAATTTTTATAGCAGACTTGGCGTTTGCTTGACTGTAATGCAGTGGCGGTTTGAGAGAACAGTGTCACGCAAAACAACAACTCCAGCAGTTAGTCATTGCTGAGCCAATAGTAACAAAGTGAGAGTATATAGCTATATGTTGGAAAAGAGAAGTAAGTGATGCTTTCTTGTAAGGGATCCTGCAACTTTCTCCTAAGTGGTGCCGTTAACGATCCACTTCAGTACCTTGTATCAAATATAAGGGTATGTGGAAGGAGAAAGCATCTGCTTCGTTAAGGTAATCCAATCAAGGAACCTTTCAATGCGAAGGTGATAATAAAGGGGAAGAGAGAGAAAACCACACAGAGACATAAATCTGATAGATAAGGGATAATGGAGGGAATGACAAACATCAAACATCTTCAGCCACTAATTGACGGGCCATTAAGAAACTCCTGGCACAGCTTTGAGAGAGCCAGCCTGGGCTTTGTCATGGATTAGAAAGGGGAAACAGGAACAGGAGGAGTTGGGATATTTGAAGGAGACCTGTGGGACTGTGCGAAACTTGCTGAGGAAAGTTTAGGGGAAAGGGGGTGGACAGAGAGGAGAGGCTATAGCAAGGTGCAGATCGTGTCTTAGCAGTTGCGGATGGTGTGTAAGCACTTGTCTGATCCAGCTCTGCCCCTGATCACCTCAGTCAGCCCTGGCTTCTCATCAGACGCTTCCTTCACTGTCTCTCTTTGCAATCTCACCTTCTGCCCTCTGCGTGTCTGTGCTGCCAGAACGAGGTACCAGCAACTGGAGGTACCCTGTAAGAGGATGTGGTACTGGCTGGGGGGACCAGTGCAAGACCCTGGTCAGTGGTGCCAGGTGCTTGGGCAGGTGAGAGACTCAGGCAAGCTGCTGGGTAAGGGCTGGTATTTCCGTGTCCTAGGCATGGATGCTGAGGGGAACAGGGCTGGGGTGATTGGGGGGCTCAGTGATGGCAGCTGGAGTGGGACAGTGGGTCACAGCCCATGTGCTGGGGGGAGAGTGCTTTTGTCTTCACCCAGCCCTGGGTGTGTGAGCTGTGTGTCTGCAATTCCCTAGCAAGCTCTGAGCTGCACTAGCCATCAAGTAAGAGTCCCTGGGTCTGGACAGGGTTATCAGGTGGGCAGAGGGTCCATGCTGGTATTTGCTTGGGTCCTATAAGTGTGGGATGCCTATGAGATGAGGGGTGCTCAGCCACACTACTGGTTCAAATTTGAAATAGAGAAGCAACAGTCATCCACTGGCCTGGCACATGGAGTCTCTGGGCACATGGAGCTGGGCTCCACCTTCCAGGCAGGAGGAATGACTAGATCCTGGAGCTGCTGGAGGTGGTGACCACTTATAGCATCCCTTTAACACCTGTCCCTGAGAGCTTGGGGTCAGACAGTGAAAATTCCATTGAGATCTTGTCTACAGACACAAGCTCATGCAGCCTCATTAAAAACCCCCAAAACCAGAAACAACCCCCTTAAAAACTTGTGGAAACTTGTTACATTAAAATTTGTTTATTGTTACAAGAGATAACAGGTTGTTAGATGTTGCCTGTAGTGTAACGTCACCCCTTATTTTATGCCACCACTATTGAGAGAATTATAAAGATTTTAGGGAGATTTGTGTGGTTCTGATGTGAAGGGAACTCACTGTCTCCAAGGTAAGCCTCCTGTTCCATGTTGTATCCCCCCCACACACATATGTACACATTACTGTGAAGAATATTCTGTCTGCACAAAGATCTTCTACCCCCACCATGGTTCCATACAACTCACTTGTACTCCAAATAGCACCTCTCTCTGTCCTCATCCTATCAACTGATAATCCTTCTGTATATGAAAACACTCTGTCTCTCACCCACACATCTGTGCTGACCTGTATGGCATCTTGACTGTCCTCTCTTTGAGTGGAAGGTCTCTATCAAGATTGTTTTCCCAATTTTCACACTAGGCATTGTTAGAGTGTAGGCAGTAGATTGACCAGTTGCTCACACAGGGAAAGCAGCAGGGACTACTGCTCCTACTACAGCCCTTTTTGCTTGCTTTCCCTGTCCATCCTAATCCCACCTGTGAAGAGGAGGGAAAGAATCTGTCCTTTCTTCACCTTGCCCTTCACAGGAATCTCTATTCACCCCGGAATGGAAATGATGATACTTGTAGAGCTCATCTGGCCAAAAATGTCACTACACATGAAGTCAAAGTTGTCAGCACCAGGTTCCTTCTCTCATCACAGTCTGCCTTTCCCTTCATGCCACTCTGTGCACTTCTACATCTGACACACTCACCTTCCCACTTCCCCAGTGTCCCTCCTGTTGGCACATAGAGGATGGGAGAAACATCTCTCAGGTCTGCCACCTGTTATTGCATCCATCCTGCATGTTCATGAGAAGAAAGGTCTTGGTTAGACAGCACAACCCCTCCCACTGATGTGACAACATCTGGTCTTCTCAGGGCAAAGAAATCCTCAGGGATTTTGGTAGTAAATCCCTGACAAGTCTCTAAGAAAATGAATGCTAGAGGAATGTATTGAGCAGATTTCTTCGAGGATGGCAAAAAGCAAGTCATGACATCAGAACAGCCTCCCTGCCAATTTTTCCATCTCCGCTTATAAACTAGTAGAGCTTTGCAGAAAAAATGAATGCAATACTTTTTGAGAGGCAAAGAAAATATTTTCCACAAACTTTGCTTTCAAAGGAAGCCAAATAGTTTGTTTTCCTTTGTTTATTCTATCAGAAGCTTTCCAAATAAAAATAAATGAGCAAATTAGCCCCGAGGTAGACAACCAACATGAAAACGTATTACTTGAACAGTCTTAAGATCAAGAAGAAACCCTCTAGCTGAAGTGAAGAGGGCTTTACCAGACTCTTCTAAGACAACAGTAGTATGATCATTGTGCTCAGTGACAATATTTTGGAACTATTTTTACTGAATATAGACCAAATAGACTCTAAACTCAATTAAAAACCCACAGAAGAATCTGATCTACAAAACCACTGCACAGGCTAATTCCATTCACACAGTCCTCTCATCTTAGTTGCTATAAAGAACAGAAATAACTTCCCTTCTTGACTACTGGAATGATAACATGATCCTTGAATATGGAGCATAAGAAACAAATGTAAACATCAACCTTGTAACACAAGCCATCTCTTCCCCTGGATGAAAGCTGATGAAAATCAGTGGGACATTGAAGAGGAGATGGATAAAAATAATAAGGAACACTGATAAAGTGAGGGTGAAATGTCTGGTAGGAATTACCCATGCAAAATCATCTCTGTTCACTCATGGACTTTCTGGGAAGCACTGGAGAACCACAAGCTTTCAGTTTGAATCAGATTTCAGGGCGATGCAAATGGGTTTTATAAGTAAACAGGCAGAAAAAGGAAGGCTAAAGATAAACGATCCCATTGTTCTGGTGAAGCAGGGGAGGTAGGGACAAAGGACAACAAAAAGACAGGTGTTCATTGCCTTTTTTTTTTTTTCAGTAGTTGTTACCAACAAAGTTGGACCTTAGGCCTCTGATGACACTGAACCTAATAGCAGAGTATGTGGGAATGAAGCATTACCCACAATAGAGGAAGATGGTATTAGGGAGCACTTAAGTCAACTGGACATACACATGTCTGTGGCAGCAGTCAGGATGCTTTTTGTGGTGCTGATGGAGTCTGCCAATGTCATTCAAAGGCTAGTTTCTATCTTTAAAGGTCATGGCAAACAGGGAGAGGTTGCTGATGTCTGAAAGGCAAATACAAACCCCATTTCCAAGAAGGGGGATTCAAGTAGCTGCAAGCCAGTCATCCTCCCTTCAGTCCCTGAGAAGGTTACAGAGAAAATCCTGCCTGAAGCCATTTCCAGCCACATGAAGGATGAGAAGGTACTTGGGAGGAGCCAGCATGAATTTATCAAAGGCAAATCATGTCTGACCAACTTTATTCCCTTTCAGAATGAAAAGACTGATTCAGTGGTGAAGGAGAAAGCAGTGGATGTTGCTTACCTTGTTTTATCAGCAACATGGTATTCCCTTATGTTCAAATGTACTTTTTATAGGAAACAACAGCCATTATTACCCCTTCTTCCCCATATATACCACCACTATGTGACAAATTGATGAATCCTGAAAAATGTGTTAAACAGCAAGGGAAATAGAGCACTATATGGCAGATCTGCCTTATACAGGTACCCCAATTTTAGGATTTTTCAAGATTTGGAGGTTGACAGAATCACAACTTTAAGCATCAGTTGCCCTGTGTGTTAATCTGGAAGGCATATATGGGATAACTTTGTTATGAAACTTCCTAGAGAGTAAGGAGTTCCCAGGAAAGGGTACATTCTCCAAGCTCCAGCTGCTCCTTGCAGAACATGTCTACAGCACTCATGTCTAATTCTCTAACTGGAAAGTGCTCGACCTGAAACATTCAGGGAAGGCTGCTCAAAAGGGGAGGAAGTGCTTCAGGATCAGCAAGAGCAAAGGAAACAAATGATCTCTCCTAGTCCCAATGTCAAACTATAGATATGTAGTTTGGCACCTAAAACCAAATTAAACCAAGTATTTGAGCTCCGTGCACAGCTCAAAGCAACGAATCACACTCTTTCCCTGACATCTCTCCTATTAGAGCTGTCTTATCCACTTATATCCAACAGTTTCCTAATGGCTGCCAAACCAGCCTTCGCTCTTGTAAGGAGAGATAGCAGCAGCACCACTCTTTTTAGAAACCCCTGAACAGGCAAAAGCTTCCTACAAAATAAAACAGGGACCTTCCTGAATCACGCCTCTGAGTTTAATGAGATATACATACAGTTAGCCTTGTATATCCTTGCCAGGTCAAGACTTGCTGTGACAATGTCAACACCCAATGGATTATGCTTCTAATGAACAAATATTGCACAATCTTGCACTCATGAGAAGCCTTATATAGTAACTTAGGTACTGCTGTGGGGACAGGCATGGAAGCAACTCTTTCCTCAGCTGGCAGAATCCTGCTAACCTCTTTGGGTTTACTCAAAGGGAGCCCAGCATGTCAACGTTCATGGAGTTAGGCTCTAACTTTGCTGAGGGTTTTTCTGATTAGCAGTCTTGTAAAATACTGTTCCAGCACAGGCGATGTGCCCATAAAGGTGTCAAACAAAATTCCTTAATTATAATGTTGATGCTTGCTTCTTTAGAAGACAAGGGAAAGAAAGGAGGGGAAACATCTTTTCACAGCCTCCATTCTCTCTCCCAAGACTGAAGAGATTTTAATTTTTTACTCTAATAACCAGAACTATAAAAGTCTTTTTCCTCTCAAAATATCAAACATCTTTTTAATAACATGTAATGAAGAGGCTGTGGTTAAATAATGCAGTTCTTTTGCCCCAGTTCTGATACTTTTTTTTTTTTTTTTTAATAATGCTCATCTAAGTCACTAAAAGGAATTAATATTTTATTGCTTTCTATGAAAAATGCATAATGCCTCTCCCATAGCTCTTCAGCATGGTTTCAGACTCTAGTTGCTGTACTTCAGAATGGAATTTCTTTCTGGTTTTGCTATCACTGGAGTCAATTAGTCTCTGTAGGAAAACCCATTATTAGTTAAAAAATTAAGAGTAGCCTTAAATTTGTCATGGAAACTGATTTTGAACTTGCACGATTAAGCTACTGTAATGTTTCAGTTTCAGATCCCTGATAAAAACCAGAAATTTCATTATTTGCTTGTACACATCATTGTATACTGACCCTTTCTAGAACTCTAGATTGAGTAGCCCCTAATTTTTAAGAAGGAGGCTTTCTTTACAAAAATCTTCTCTCCTAACCCTTTTCTGTTATTTCCTGCCTGTGCAATAGGCCATCCAAACCTTGAGAACTGAGTATTTGCAAACAAGACTTCATCAGACTAACACTGTCAATTAAACAAACATACCCAAACTGACAGGTCTATTTAATCAAAACTATTGTTGACATCTTGACGTTGGATGAAAAATAAGCAAGCTCACTTGATTATATGAAGAGCTTAAGCATCCGTAAAGCAGCCAGATTAATTGCCAGACATCTAAAAATAAATGAAGTATTCCAGGCTTTCAAAAACAAACAAAAGGCCTCTCATTTCCAGTAGGTTCTCAGGAGCAGATTCTCTAGGATTTTTCCCAAGGGAACCATTTCACATAATGATAGTGATCCTAATCCTGCAGTCTTTTATCCAGTTGAGAAGTCCTCCTTTAGCCTTTTTTAGCATAAATAGCACATAAAGTGTGGAACGGTTTGACTAAATGATTGGGAAATGCAGAATTTTGGACTTTGGATCTTTTGTAGAAACATTGCTATATAATAATAATAAAACCCCCCAAGCCCATGGATTAGCTCAGGACAGAAATAGCATTAACTGTATTAAATTTTGTAAGACGTTTTCGGCTGTCATAAGAGCCAGCTATTGGAATGGAGACTTAAGGATCCAATCTATTTTTGTAAGCCCAAAGTGACCAATAATTCTGCAATTGCTGAGGTCATTCTGCAAATGGAGAGGTATTGTAATACTTGATGCCTAGACTTTAGGGACCATTGTAGCCCAGTAAAATGTTTGGTGTATGCCCCCCAAACAATGTATGAGGAATGCTGAATAAGAAAGATATTTCCCAAGCCTTCTAAGGAGGTCTCTTGCCCAGATTTGGTTTTCTGCAGCAACCAGTGCTCTCTACCAAGCAGAAATACCCACATCCCATGTGAACATTTTAGGAGTCAGATTGCTTTCCACTCCAGTGGACCTCCTTGGCAGATGTTTCTGCAAGGTAATGCAAATACATGTTCTGAAACAGGACTGCTCATCTCCTTGACATTTTCTATGGGCCACACTGACCTGAGATTTATTCCTCTGCCTGTATTACTAGAAGGACATCAGTGCAACTGAAAACCCATTAAATGAATTTGCTTTCGGTGTGCCTTTAATTGCATGCAAGCCTATCCAGCTTATGCTGATAGCTTCAGAGGTATCTGTGGCTGAGGCAGAGCACTGGAGCAACAAAGCAGTATCAAGCTGCACAGAATACTACTGCCTCATGTCAGATGAATTCACTGAACTTCTTACAGCCAGCCAAATGATAACCTGAAGGAACACCGTGTCCTTGTCTTCCACTTTTTCTTAGCTCTTAGCATCAGAAATACACTAGTGGAAACTCTGACTTACTAGATTCATGCCATTAAGGGGTTTGGTGCCTTATCTATGCATTTATTTCTTCCCCTGTTTTCCCTCGCTGCTTCTAAGTAGAAGGAGAGTTTGACAGTGTTTCTTTATAGGAATCATAAGGCTGAGCAACAGAGTCCTGTGTCTTTCTGCTTCTCCCCTTTCCCAGTGCCTGGCTGTCAAAGATGTTGCTGGGCAGGGCAGGCAGAGAGGTGGTTGCTCTGCAACCCCACTTGAGAATTGCTCCTGAGTTTCACTGTTCCTCTGAAGCTGGAACCTTGTGAGCTGGCCGTTAAGTATCCTTCCCTCCAGTCATCCCAGACATGAGAGGGAAAATAAAAAGCTTTCTTCCCATAAAATCTAATTATCTGACAACACATGTTTTCTGTTGGAAAACTTCTCTCACAGAAGGTTCCCAGTCAGCCCTGGTTAAAATGTAATTCCCAAATCCTTGTAAATAAAGGACTACCATCTTCATTATTTGAAACAAAAGATGTTCATTTTTTTAGTTCACAGGAAGACAAATGAAAGAGGCTTCAGTAAAGAATCACTCTGTTCCTGAATCCAGAGTGTTACTGATTATCCCTGGGTGAGCATGCAGAAATTTGACTGCAGCCATCAGGATTACTGCAAGTCAACATCAGTGTGACTGAGGTCCAGGAAACACACAGAGCGCTGGGGAAGACTCCTCAGTCCCTGGATGATACCCATATTCAGAATTCGGTCCTAAATCAGAAGTGAAAATGAATGGACCAGGACCTTCTAGAAAACACAGATGTAAATTAAAAATAGAAACTGGACAGTTATTTAAACCCTGGAAGGGGCTTTCTCCAGGGATGTTTCTCTTAAGAACAGGTAGAATTCATAGTAAGGTTACTGAAACCCTAAACAGTTCTGAGAGTCAGCATTTCTATGCTCCAAAATCATAGTGGTGGGTGCACTGCACATAAAATCTGAGGTATAGACCAATATTGCAATTCAGACAAATGCGTGA
The DNA here is from genome assembly GCA_024605025.1 of Megaceryle maxima. Lineage (NCBI taxonomy): Eukaryota > Metazoa > Chordata > Aves > Coraciiformes > Cerylidae > Megaceryle > Megaceryle maxima. The sequence goes on along the minus strand of JANHGN010005107.1, from coordinate 212 downwards.
GCAACAAAAGACAGAGTTCAGCTTGAAATGCGTTGCTTTCTCTGCTGCTCCCAAGTGATTGCCATTAACTGCACCTCTGGTGTCTCCAGAGGGGAAAAAGAAGGGGAAAAGGGAAAAGGAGCGGAGGGAAGGGAGATGGAGAGGAGAGGAGAGGAGAGGAGAGGAGAGGAGAGGAGAGGAGAGGAGAGGAGAGGAGAGGAGAGGAGAGGAGA
>JANHGN010005106.1:0-63106 GCA_024605025.1 Megaceryle maxima | reverse complement strand
TATTTTATTAATCATCAATTAATTATACTGACCATAAAACCATATAAATAAATATTTTAAAAAATTGCAATAAAATAAATACAGAGCTTGTCATTAAGCTACTTTGAGGCAAAAATGTGAAAATGAAAGTATTTATGAATTTCTTTGAAAATAAGACTTTAACAGTATTTCTACCTCAACACCAGCTTGTTTCTGTGTACTTCGAAGTCAGAAAACTGCAGCTGTTCAAAACTGAAGCATCATAAAATCATATTAGAAAAAAAAAAAGTTGCTTAAATTTTTAAAATCAACTAAATGAAAGCAAACAATCAGGGATTTATAAAGTCTGGTATCACAATACTATCTGCTGAGTTTCTACTACTGAAAAGATGACACACATGCTTCATAAATTGCATTTAATTCCAGTATACATTATCACTCTTAAAGCTTCTCACAGATGTCAGTGAAGCAGGAACTGGGATAGAATATGTCAGGAAAATATCAGGGGAAATGCATTTCTCTGTTGTTATTGGTATCAGCTGTTGGCAGTGCAAAATTCTCAGGGGTCGATGTACCCTCAAGGTCTGATTCTGTATTATTACACACAACATACAGGTACATTAGTTACACTGTCTTTCTTCAACACACACCGTGTGGTATTCGGATACCAATTAACATTCTACATTAAGCAGAGAGCATCCTGGGGCTGCTTGTATTTAATTATTTTAGTGTGCCATTCTGTCTGATTATACATCTAGCTGTTCAATTTACCTTGTGACATATTCTGTATGAAATGTTTAGTGAAGGTGATCTTCAAATTAAACACCATCCCTGTGGGTAACACTACCATAATGTGAATGACAGAAGCAGATATCATAATCTCCTACATGACCCTACTCTTTCAGCAGGCATGCTTCTGAATACTCACACTTTCCTGGTGTCATTTCTGTATTTCTCTGTTCAAGTCTCCTCACTAGGTGTTTGCTTATTTGGAGTCTTCCAGTTTTACTTTTCCTACTTTTAAAACCCAAATTGCATATGGTAATAAAACCTTGTACTGGTGCACCTTCTCCATTACCTGTCTTAGGACAGATACATGAGGATCAGTTTAGCACCTCTGAAGCTTTGTCATGTGCATCATCTTTAGCAGGATCAGATTTATTACAGATGCACCAGGCTCCAGTGCCCTCTGCTTTTGCCCTTGTCTAGCACCTGTGACACTACTTGTGCATCAGAGCTACTGCTGCAGATGGGCATATAGAGAAAATAACACTGAGAAAGCAAATGAGAAAAGGCTTATGGAACTATATCACAGAGAGGATGAATTAGGATGCTATTGCTTAGAAAAAAAGAAATGTAATCTTTAATTAGAGATGGTCTCACAATCCCTTCCCTAAAGGACTTTTGCATGTAGTTGGGAAAAATTTTCAACAGCTGGCAGGGGAAAATGTCAAAGCTCAGTAGCACCCCTGAAAGATGGTCCTTAAGGGCATGTCTCTGCTGATGTCAGACTTGCTGAGTCTGTGCTCAGAGAGTCAGATATAGTTCAGCTGCAGCTCAGGTGCCAGCACCACTGACCTGTGCTGCCATGGGGGATAGGAGACCACAGAGGATGGGTCCGTGTTGACCCAGCCTCACCTCCAGGGCCCATCAGAACATTTTTCCAGTTCATGTAAATTTGTGGGAACATTATAACTCTGACAAAACTTGCCTCAGTTCCTTTCTGCCACCTTCCTGACACCAGCTATATTCTCCCTTTCCTGGAAGAATGGTTATGGAACTGGGGGTCTCAGAGTCCCAAGTTTCCAAAGCTGGCAACCAGTGGCATCATCCTATATTCCTTGGGGAATGTAACTAGCATCACTGTGTAGATCCCACATTCCAGGGGGAACTCAGTGTCTGGAGAAAAATTTTTAGTTCAAATGTAATAAACTTATTGTAAGGAAGAACATTTTTTACTTATTCTTTAAAATAGAATACTACAGAATATAATTTCCATAATAGAAATAAGGGGTTTATTTCCTTCTTCTCTCCCTCCTCTTATCACACACACAGTTTGTAAAGAGAAATGTTTCAGTGTTAAACTTGTTTATAGAGGTAAAATTACCTGCCTAGACTAACTCAAAACCAAGCAGACCTAAATCTCAATACTGGGCCTTTGTGGCTGATTTGATGTTTATACTGATTCCATCATTGGTGCTGACATGAAAACTTCTCTCCGTGAGGCAGAAGTGGGGCATGCAGCAATTTTACAGCATTGAATATATGGCCTAACAAAGTCAGTTCTGACAGAATGAGAATCTGGTGTTCACTCAAGTCCACTCTTCTGTCCTGGCAAAATCTTTCATTAACAACCAAAGCAGACAATGAACAAACCAATTAGACACACCCCTGAGAATAATACTTAGGTGACATGAACTTCTGCTTTAAACCTAGAGATCTTATGTCTAAAGGGAGAACTGAAAAGTGTCCCCAGACTAATCTGGCAGGGTAATTTTTTTTTTCTATTTCTTATAAAAACAAACCCCTATTATTTAAAAATTGGCAGTATCATCAAAAAGTATTCTTTTCTTTTTTTTCCCAAATTTTCCCAATTTGTTTTATTCACTTTTCATTTTATTATTATTATTTCATAAAAGTGCAAATTTAGTTGTAATTAAAAGAATCCTAAAAGCTCTTTGGATTAAGATTTTGGCTAAAAATTCTAGAAATTATAAAAAAAAAAATCCCACAAAATAAACTGGATTCACTTTAATTTTTGCAAAAGATAAATGCTTTCAAATCTTCTCCCAAAATATTTTTTTCCATCATTTGGCTTCTTTTGGTGATGATCATAGCTTTTTATCAGCTCTTCAGATGAAGCCATTCCCCTAGACCTACTTGTACTCTCTCCCTTTTTGTACTCAGGTGGAAAAGCAGATATACAGGAAAAAAAAAATACAGCATAGCTACAAACACTCATTGGCCAATTGCTTGAGATACCTTTGGTCAGATACATGAAACCTAGTATAGGATGGCAACCCTTTTCATATGGTAGCAGGTACTTGTTCCATTATGATACATTTGGGGATCAGACAATTCACCCTCAGCTTTGCCTCAGCCTGAATCTTCTGGCAGTGTTTCTCACTAAACTTGGAAGATTACTAAAAAAATAGATTGCATTGTACAGTTTCTGTCCTTAATTTCTTGTTCACAATTTTCTTTCTTCTCATTCTGCTCCTTTGCCCATAGACTGTCAATAGTTGTTTCTACTTCTGAGCCATTTTCTGCATGCTCACCCCAGAAACACAAGCCCAATGTTATTTTACTTGAACATGAAAACCCAGCATAGTTTCCACAGACTTGAAACTGGGACCTTGCTTCCCCAGCTACATGAGCTGTTCTAGAACTGAGAGCTGCAAAAGAAGTAATTCAGCAAAGAGCTCTGAGCTTCGAGCAAGACATAATGTCCCTTTTCACCTTTTTGACTCTTTAAGTTTTTCTATCACCTCAGTGCTTTCCCCAGCTTGCCAGGGCATTTATATTTTACAAGTTTTCCCACAGAGTTATTTACTGAGTAATGTCTTCACTGAGGACATTTAACTTTAAGTCATAAATGGAGACTTGTTGTTTTTACTATTCTGTAAAAGCCTTTTGTCCACTTTGTTTAGCATCATGAGCCTTTGCCTACAGTGAATTTCACTAGCACTACAACCATAGTATCACAGCCAACAGCTCACATTATACATGAGCCTTGAATACGGCTGTGGACTAAGCCATGCAAAGAATCAGTGAGTGGTGTTCTTCCTCCATTGCTTGCCAGCATTATTTAAAAGCCGTGCCAGAGCATTTTTCACTTAAACCCTATAAATATAGCTCTTTGAACATGTTCTGTTGTTGATTTGAAATTTAAACATTTCATTTAGCTTCCCATTAAAACAAAATCACACAGGGTCCTCTGAAATATAGCATGTTCTGAGGCAGCATTCCATTGTGAGAGAGTAGCAGCTAAAAGAGAAGATTTTTTTTTTCCTTCTAAATTGAGATTTGGAAATTATTTTAAATGACATTGTTTACTGTAGTGAATAAGTAAGAGCACTAAAAGGATACTTCTGCATTCAATATACTTCGGCAACTTTTGCTTTAAGGGTTTTTTTTTCTGAATCTCTGAAATGAAGTACAGGATTGCTACTGATTGAAAAATGAGTGGTACCATGCACTAAAAAGCCCAGAGCCTGCTGAAGTTGTTGGAAAACTTAACATGGTCAGAAATTTCTAAAGAGACGTTCCCTCCACTGGATCATTGTGGAAATATATCTGGAGAAGGGCAGTGAAATCTGCTGAGGAGGGGATGAAGGTCTGCTCATCTCTGAATAGTGTGGGAGGAGCCAGGACAGTAAGGCAATTTGGATCAATGCCATGAGGAAGAACAATGACCTCTGCCAGGTTTGCCTTCCTCCTGTTGCCTGCTCTTGTTGCCTATTCCTGGAAAGGAACAACCCCAGGTATCGCTGTAGGCTGGGGACAGACCTGTTGGAAGGCAGCGAAGGGGAAAAGGACCTGAGGGTCCTAGCTGATGGGAGGCTGACCATGAGCCAGTAATGTGCTCTTGTGGCCAAGAGGGACAATGCCATTCTGGGGTGTATTAAAAAGGATGTGGCTAGTAGGTCGAGAGAGGTTCTCCTGTCCCTCTACTCTGCCCTGGTAAGGCTGCAGCTGGAGTACTGTGTCCAGTTCTGGGCCCCCCAGTTCAAGAGGGACATAGAGTTTCTTGAGAGAATCCAGTGCAGAGACGTGAAGATGATTAAGGGAGTGGAACATCTCTCTTATGAGGAAAGACTGAGGGAGCTGGGGCTTTTTAGCTTGGAGAAAAGAAGACTGAGGGGCGATTTAATCAATGTTTATAAATATATAAAGGGTGAGTGCTGGGAGGATGGAGCCAGGCTCGTCTTGGTGATGCCTGATGATAGGACAAGGGGTAATGGGTAGAAGCTGAGGCATAGGAAGTTTCACATAAACATAAGGAGAAATATCCTCACTGTGAGGGTGATGGAACACTGGGACAGGCTGCTCAGAGAGGTTGTGGAGTCTCCTTCTCTGGAGACATTCAAAATCCACCTGGACATATTCCTGTGTGAACTGATCTAGATGATCCTGCTCTGGCGGGGGGGTGGACTAGATGATATTTCAAGGTCTCTTCCAGTCCTTGACATTCTGTGATTCTGTGATTCCAGAGTGTTCTCATTTATCTTCATAAAATATAAATCAGCTGCATTGAATGTAGTGAGTTGGTTTTGTACTGAAACAATTCCAAGTCCTTCATCTCTTCTTTTTCCCTTCAAAACAGAGCCATCACAATTTGAGACCCCACAACCTTAAAAAGCAGACAGGAATTTCTTAGATATAATAAGTTACTTTTCAAAATGGGTATTCGCTTACAGCTGCTATTATTTGCCTAATTTCCCTATTCCCAGGATAATTTATATATCCATCTTGTGTGCCAAGATACAGTGAATGAGCAACTGCTTATGCTTTAATGAGTACAAACAAAATTAAAAACTTACATGCTGCATCTTGTTTCAAATTATATTGTGAGCAGAGATCGTGTCTTTCTGTATTGTGAATCCTTCTGTCAACTCAAACCTAGCTCCTAGTGAATTTGAAGTTGCAGTGACAGGAACTCAAGCAAGAAATTGTGTAGGAAAATTACTATTTGAAATAAAAGAATGTGAGATTATGTATCTCACTGAATAAGAGTCTGTTTCCCTAGCAAGTATCTCACTATCAAGTACTGGTGAACAATGAAGACATGTATCTTCATGTTTTACTTTGAAAAAAAAAAAAAAGGATATTTCTGCTGTAAATAGGACTGATTTTCAGAGTTACAATGTTTCCTGAATGAAATTTGTTAAAATGAATTCAAACAGATTTGAGACATCTGAAAACCGTCTATGTCAGCTACTGTTTCGCACAAATGCTTCCTCCATCTGTCCTTCAGAAACAGTTCTTGGAATGGCAAACAAAATCTTTATAGTTTTATAGGGTTTTTTTTATTAATTATAGAATTGTATGGCAAGTGTTTTACACAGCCCTTTTATGCAGCTTCACCCTGGAGAAATGCTAGAAAGCCTTTTTACAACATTTGCCACAGAAACAGGTTAGACAAATGACTGCAGTAACAATAACTGATGTGGAGAAGGAAAGCTCATCCACCACAAAACAAATGGAAAGCACTCATCAAAGTGAGTTGGCAGAAGGGGCCAACTTGGTTTGAAATTCATCTGTAGGTTCAAGAACTCCTACACCTAACTGCTCTTACACATAGCTGTAAAAATAAATAGAACTCTTTTCCATTTGCAATTGATACAATATGTTCAGGAACTCTTGGTAATTGCTAAGTCTTGCAGCTGAACCATTGCAATGAACATACCTGCTCAGGGTCCTGAGAAGCTAAGCTTAGCCTGCAGCTGGACCCAATGCTAAAAGTTGCACGTCTCTGTTTAATTTAGAGGACAAAGTACTTTCATTCTGATTAAAGTAGGAGAGGGAGGAGGGAAAAGTGGGGTGACAACTGGTGATAGAAAGTTTTTGTGTTTTATGTTTTTTTCTTCTAATATAGACTGGGTTGGTCACTTCAGGAACATGAAGTCTTGAGAATTACTGCTTTGCATACATATTACTTAATAAATTGCACAGATGGATGAAATGCATACAAATGTTTAAAAAAATTTACGTGTATCTGGTATACAAGACTAAATATATTTAACCCCAAATATTTTGGAACACACCACAGCTGTCATTAGCAGTGACATTTCTATTCATGCAAAATAATACATAATTATCCAGCCAAATCTAACTTGCTCACCCTCATGTATAGTTTTCTTCTGCCAAAGAGCTAAAAACTAAATGAGAGCTCCCCTATGTTGCAGATCTGGAAACGCACTGTGTTTTCAAACAGCCAGCCATGGTAGATCTGGTGAATCTGACAGTTGAAATTAACAGAGCACATGACTCACCGCCTTGAATATAAACATCCATTGGGGGAAGTCCTCATTTGAGAACAAGTCATGGGCTGAGAAACCCCTTCGGTGCAGGGTCGCCTGTGTGACTCCCTTGCGGGGTCACACGCAGGCGGTGGAGGCGCAGGGCGGTGGGCACACCTTTCCCTGCTCCCCCCGCAACAGCTGTCATGGGAATGATCAGCTGCCTATTACATGCATGCATGCACTTCTCTGCCTCACAGCACACAGCCGTAATGTGCTCTGCTCACAGGGAAGAATTTATATCCCTAGTTTGGCACAGAAGGGCAGTACCCCCTTGCCAGGCAGCCCCTGCAACCTCCAGGCAATTAATTGAGTAATTTTCCCTGCTTTGTTGAGGGCAGTGAGGAGGGAAGGACAAATTCTGCACCATCAGTAGCAAATTTATTGCAGGATGAGTTAAGAAGCACAACCAGCCCTCAGGGATTACCATGTTCACATGAGCATCAACAAACCAGGGTCCACCAGGCTCCCTAGTCATCCCAAGCAGTGGAGAAAAGCATTTTCTTCATGAGCTACTTCCTCAGAGTAGCAAAATGCCTCCTATCCCCCTTCTTTTTTTTTCCCCTATGACCTCCTTAGCACTAATTCATGCCATATAAAGAGGAGGGGGCCTTTTAGGGGTAGTGTGTTTTTTGCAGTAACTTTATGAGATGGAGCTGTTAAGAGGATGCAGGGTGCACAGAGGCCCCTGATAATGAATTACAACTGAGAAAAAATGGGTTGAGTGGGAACTTATTTGGAAAGCAGCAAAAAGGGGATATTCCTTTCTTCCATGAACTGAGATGTCCTGGGGGCCTAAGAAACTTTGAAAAATAATCCCTTTTCATAAAGCAATGCTGCCTAACTCAAATCAAAAACAGATATAGGTGTACAGTAACACATATCTGCCCTCCAAAGGACATGGCCTGAACACAAAAAATGGAGATCAAAGAAATCAGCTGGGTATCTCCAGTGGTAGGCACGCACCCTGCCAGGTATCTGCTGTCATGAAGTGTACTGGATGATGACCATACATCATGGGATAAGGTTCATAAACTATCTTTAGTGTAGGAAATTGAGCAGAACATGTTTAAACTGCAAAACCAGATGACATTTATGCTACTACAAGCTCTGTTTACACTGTCTGATTTTTTTTTTTTTTTTGGAGAGCAGAGTGATATTGTTGGTCTTCTACATAGAAGAAAAATATGGCCAGGTATGTACCTTGCAATTATTGGATAATAGGGCTTTGAACTTTCCTGGGATGGGCAATTATTTGATTCACCATCCTGTATTCAACATTTTGTTTAAATTGCATCAAGACAAGCAGTCTCCATGATTAATAGACAACATAATCTTTCCATATTTAGTTTTACAGTCAAGCAAAAGTTCCTGGGCCCTGTTCACCTATTTCCATTGACTTCAGGGGAACAGTAATCATTTTCCTTCCCAAAGAGCTGGCTTTCATGTCATTCTGTAGCTTCAGAAAGTTGTAAGGCAAAGAAAAGGCAAAAATTGTACCAGTCCTACACTTTCTCCTCACAGTTCATTTCCACAACAGTGCACATATCATTGACACAACCTGCTTTTCCAGGGACAATGAGACTTACAGGTGTGTGTTTTTACACAACAGTTGTTAAAGTTGTGAAGTACAGGTATAAATGTTAAATTTAAAAAATATCTTTTTTTTTTTTGTGGATGAAGTATTTAAACTATTGAGTGCCTAACTATTTCTGCACACAATTTTCCTAATGATTTAAGTCCTAGCTCTGCAGATTACAGTGATCTGCAAGAGCTCCAAGTTAGCAAAACACCATTCTCCCCCATTAATAGAGCACAAATCTAGTAAGAAAGGAAAATTTGTGAACTTTGCTTCCCTTGACTTTTTTGCTGTTAGTCCAGAGCTGGACGAATGAACAGAGCAGCAATCTCAGAGCCCAGAGAAACATGTGGTTTCTGTCTACCACAATAAGTGACGGACCAGTCATGGACCTTTCTTATCACCTTTGAAATTTGAGGGTTTTGACTTTGGTTCAAATTAATCTCTGTTTTTTTTTCAGGAGGATTTTTATTTTATTTTTTTTCCCTCTAGTTGATCCAAAGTAGTTGGCAAATCCTGCTATTACAGCAAAGGCATATGGGACCACATGTTTTGGGGTCTGATCTTGGAGTCAGGGTCTTAGCTAGGTACCTGAAGTTATAATTTGTGTAATAGGCATGGATGATGTGTATGACTGATTTTGATAAAATCTCAAAGATGTTCAGTTTTTAGTCAGGAACCAGGTAGAGTTTTTGCTTATAGGGCACCAGGAAGCTCTGCCCAGGAAGAGTTTTCCTCTGGTCCCCCAGTTCTATGGACCAGTACCAGAACCAGGGTAGGACACTTTCAAAGGGACCATTTGTGTGGTTATAATTATAAAAGACCAGCCTCTTCTGGATGATTCCTCAGTTCAGACCTCTTTGGTCTGCAAAATCTGTTAGCTAACTGCATGCAGTCTGGCAAACCATTCTGCTGCAATGTCCTTCTGCCCAGCTGATAATGGACAATACAAAAAACAGCAAGAAAAGATGGTTTTGGAGATCAAGTCCTGAAACTTCTATCTTGGTGCTCCCAGCCCTCTTCTGCTCTGATTCAGGAAAAGCAAACCAAGGAAACACCCAAACCCTCCTGAGGCATTTCAGGGAGGGACAATGGTTCAGCATCCACAAGCTGCCTCTCATTGCACCATAATCTTTTGGCAGATAAATAAGGGACCGACTGTGGCTGTTTTTTGCTCAGTTCCTGACTTTTGCCTTCTTGTGCACTGGAGTACAGACATTAGCACAGCAGAACATTTCCAGTCCTATTCCTGGTCTTGAAAAAATCATAGGTTCCCTTGAAGAAATAATTGCTTCCATGGAAAATCTCCACATGCAGACGAATCATCTGATCTTATCAAGGCACAGAAAGTTAAATTACGTACAACCTAAATTCACTCTTTATTCAGCAAACTCACTGAAAAATACTGATACAAATATTAATTAATATTACTCTTGGAAGACTGATCAGCAGGGAAAAAAAAAACATATCTTATAATAATTCTTTTTTCAAAATGAATTTTGCCCAAGTGTGGAGAAAGATATCTATTGGTTATATTTTATTTAAAAGATCCTTAATGAGCCCCAACACTGAACAACCTCACATGGCTACATTTATCCAGACTTGACTACATTTATGCAGACTTTTGAATTCTGATAGTGTGTCTAAAGAAGGTAATTTTGGCAGTCCCCAACTCCAAGTCCATAGCTGCAGCTTTTAGGTCCTATGAATTGATCTGATCTCAGGATTTAATTTGGGCCTCAGAGTCTGTGATACTAAAAAAATTAACCTACAGAATTTGCACCTGCACCTACAAACAGATTTTGAAGGTCATCTATGTCTTCTTTCCTTTGCTTCTAAAATTTTAAAGAAAAGGGAGGTTCTAGCTTATGATGTAATTTGGGAAGATTTGACCCTAGGTGACCTTTGCCAGATACTGTTAAAGAGCAAATGGGGCAGAAAGGCAGAAATGGTTTGTTGAACAAAAATGGTGACTTTGTGTTAAGCTTCATAGGTTGTAGTGAGCATTTTGAAAGTCTAGGGAAAAATGTGACAAGAAGCCAGTTTAAATACAGGCACATAGGTGTGATATGTTCTGAGGGCCAGGTGTGACTTGGGAGCCTGGCAACTTTGTGCACATTGTAACTTTGACATTGTGGATGAAGAGAGACAGGCTAACAAAGATTACTGATAATAAAGTCATGAAAAGGTATGGCTTACAGTGTTATTGCTCCTATGAGACACAGAGAACAAATGCACTATGAAGGGCTACTTGTGTAAAAGGCAAGTGCATTATTTGTGGCATAGCCATGAGCAGTTTACAAATGCACTTACTTTGTCTTGGTACATCTTCACTTGTAAGCATTTACTTTGTAATAATCAGCTCTGAATAATGCTCCATTCTCCTGCTTTTGTGTATGAGAAAGAGGTTAAAAGACAGAAAACAATAACCAGCTTTCTCTTGCCTCTTCTGCAATTGGTTGCTGCTGTTAAAATTTGCTGTTAAATAAGCTCTAAGCACAAACATAACCTTAAGGATCATGAAGAAAAATATTATTGTGTGAAAGTATATGTGGCGGGCATTAACTTTTAAAACCCATATCTGTGGCTTATAACCAGGTCAAGTGGTACTGACATCAGCAGAGCTCTACAGGCAGAAAACCAGTGCAAATTCAGCTGCACAAAGCCTTGTTTTCTTTGCCCATCATAGAAAAATGATGTGCTACCCATCTTTGTTACCTCCCTGAAAAAAAACCCTAAAGGAATAAGGGCATCCAAAGTTGAAGGTATATCTGAGATGAATGTGTCTTTCTCATGGTTATGTTTCCCATGAAAATCATTATCAAAAATCATTATCAAAAACATTTGAAATATATGTGTGTATGTGCAGTGTGTGCATTTTTACTTTCTCCCTTACTATCCCTCCTCTGCCCTTATCTGTGTTCAAATAGGTCCTTACAGCAAGGAAGGGCTTTGTCTTGCTTAGCCATTGAGTTGGAAAAGCTAGGTGTCAAACTTAAAATAGCTGTTTAGGCTCTTCATAGTAAGTGGACCATAAATAAGTGTCTAGAAGACATTGGAGAAATTCTTCTCTGCAGGTTATTTCACTGACTGCAGAGGGAGCTTAGATAACCTGTGAGAGGAGGAATGTACATAACAGTCAGCCAAAACCAGCAAAGTCTGCTCAGAGAGGCTTGACTGGTATTCTGGTTATATGTACAAATAACCAAGTGAATACAGGTGACTAGAAGAGCTTATAGATTAGCCTCAAAAAGATCTAAAAGTTACTATGAATATATTAAAATCTTTGACCATACTATATCTCATTTGGGATGACTGCAGAGGAAAAACAAACCCTTCAAATCTGGAAGTGTTATTTTAACAAAAGCTATTTAAAGTTGGACACATAAGAAAATATCATTCATTTCAATAAGAACTGCAGTGATTTTAATATAGAACATATTCCAAAATCTAGAATGTTAGAGTTAGACAAAGTTAGACAAAGTTAGACCAAGTAGACTAAAGTTAGACCAAGTAGATACAGTTCTACCATTGCATATTATTTCCAGTGTTTTTTGAGTAAGTATTTTAGTAAGATCTTTAAATCAATATGTATATTTAAATAAGTATGCATAATCCACATGCAAACAGTTGTTTGGTCAAGCAGTATGACTAGCATGAGAAAATTCCAGAAGACTATTATGTGGTACATTTGTAAAAGGACTGTGTGGAAGAAAAATCAAAAAGTTATCAAATACTGAGATGTTCCTCCATTGTCCTGTGTGCCCTGTGTGAGCCCCTTGGTCACACCGTATTATGGCTGCACACAAGGCAGGCAGCAGGATTATAAATGTGGCTTGGCCTGGGTCACTCAGGCATCCCTGAGTAAACATCTCCTAAAACATCCTCCTAAAAGCAGGTTTTAATTTTTGGCATGTGTGTGTACACCAAGAAGAAAAACGCTGCAACCCAGCATACTCAATATTATCTGTGCCTGTCAACCTTTTTTTTGCAGACTACTTCTTCATGCTTCAGAAATTCCTGTTCATTATAAATTTCATTCCATTTTACATGATCTTAAATTTCTCTTTGGCCATCTTCTGGTTTTTATAATGCAAAGCAATGTTGGGTGACTGTATGTTTCACATCACTAAGTATATTTCATTTGACACTTCTTTTTCTCTGCAATTCCTTAGATGCCTTAACATGTTGCTCTCTCTCCCTCCTGGTGTTCTCTGTCTGCTTAATGCTGTTTTCTGCTCCTTCCTGAAGCTTCCTTAATTGATGCATTTGGCGATTTGTTTCATTAAAAAAAAAAAAAAGAGCTTTGACTTACTAATTCACAGCACTTCCATTGTCTCATGTTGTGGGTTATTGTCCGCTGCTTTCTTTCCTCAGAGATAAATGGAGTGAAATTAAAATGTGTCTCTTTATCAGACACTAATGTGATTTCCTTAAGTATGGCTATTCTGCATAAACTTTCTGAGGGGTCATCACCAGCTTCAAAGGGTTTCTTAATAAGCACAGAAAAAAAGTCTGTCTGGGTTCAGTTCCTGTCATGTTGGAAAAAGATGTGATCAGTGTTGGATTCATGAAGCAATATTTGCTTTTAGATTAAAGATGTGTTTAGATTGGAAGTAATTTCTCTCCAGCCCATGAAAAGTAGGTAACAAACATCACTGGTACTGTGAATTATTTGGAAGAGCTCTGAATTTGGGCAAAGCCTAGGAAAAAAGGACTTGATTCAGGAATAGACTCTTCCAATTCTACTAATAATCAGTATTATTCATAATAAACTTCAATCCTTTCAAAAAAAGGCAGTGGTTTCCTCAAGCATCTGGAACAGTGCTCCCCTAGACATATTGTAGTGGAGAGGCAGCAGCTGGAAATTCAAGGCCGAGTCTGCTCTTAACCTGTGAGCCCAAGATGCAGTGAAGCAGTGAGAGTTCACCCAAAGATGTGAATTAGTTCTTGGCCTAAATCTTTGCCTAAAATTCCCAGTCAGGATTGCCTGTGCCAGGTGGGGTCTCCCTAGGCACGTGTTGCCAGCCCTCGCAAGGAATACTGCAGGGATAGGGAAGAGGGAGAGACAGAGTGGCAGTGTCCCAGCAAAGGCAGCCTTTTCATTTATCTCAGCTCGGTTAATGGACGGAAGCTAAAAACCCCACAAAACCCAAATAAGCCCACCCTGCTTCCCTTGAGGTGTGCTGCTCACTGGGCTGTTGTGCGTGAGCTGTCCAAGCACAGATGGGATGGAGAAGACTCGCCCTCAACCCCAGCTAATTCTCCATCACAAGATGCAGCTAAAATACATGGTTCAGGATCCAGCCCTGCACTATATGGAGGCTGATACTGGCCAGCCACTACAAGACTAGGAGGAAGTGGGATCTGGGGAGCCTTGGCTGGGGTCACCTGGCTTCTGTGTCCCAGGGAAAGCCTGTGATGGTCACAGACAGGGAAGCACTGTCTGCCCAAAAAGCTGGTATGTGGGCACTGCTCCTCTCTCCTGGAGATGTTCAGACCTGCAACACTCACTTGAGATGACATCAAGCCCTAGTTTCCTACTTCAGCTGGCCCTAAAGAGCTGCAAAGCTTGACTGTATGCCTGCATGCTTGCATGCACACTGCATATGGGCAGATCTTGGGCTGCTTGCCCATGTAGGATGCTGAGGATGTCCCATAAAACCCTGAAAGCAGAGGGGCTGTGATCGCCAGGCAGAGATGATTTGTGCTGTAATAGTACAGATTTTTCCTTGGTGTGTTTGGTAGCCTTGCCATCTGTGTTTATTCCTTGTATCCTATTGTTTACCATTGCATTTTCTTTAATATAATCCTCACCTTCCTCTTCCATGGTACTGCAGAGCCATAAGGCCCAGGGCTGCCACCGAGGAGCATACCTGGACTGTCCAGATGAATCACATATAGAGAAAATTCCCAAATTCTTGATCTTGTGGCCGCCCCAGTCATTTGCAGAAATCCTTTGCAAAATCCAGAATGCCTTGAAAAAGACAGAAAAAAAAAAAACCCAACCCCTGCAAGTTTTACCTCTCAGTTCTAAGCTACCTACTTTAATTTCACCCATCTTCAGTCTTTCTGGCCAAAAATCCCCTATGGGTCATTTTTCTTTTCTTGCTCTTTAAGGAACTCCAAGATTTCTGTTCTAGTTATTAGACAAGACCTAACTACCTCATTCTGTTTGTTTTTAAGATCTCTTTTTGAGTCTCTGTAGATAACCTTGATTTAAGCATCTTTTGTTAATGACACATCAATACTATATTCTTTTTATTATCATATGAAGTAGAAATATACTACTCTGTCCCTATGCATGTATGTCCATATCTCCCATATTGGGAGATCTTCAGTTGGGACTGCACTCCTTGGTATCATAGGGACTGCTGGCATGTTTGTGGTGTTTAAGGAAAAAATGAACTCCACTTGTACATTTAATTTTAAGGGTAAGAAAATGGAAGTTGTGCCCATATCTCAATAGTGTCATTTTATCCGAGTACTTTAGTTGCAGAAAAAAATCACTGTGGAATATGTTTGTATGAACTCAAATGGATTGCTTGAAAATATTAGTAGCCTGTGTTTAAAAACATACACCTAACGTCCTCCAGCATTAAATCCTCCTCTGGAAAAATATATAGTATTTTTTACATGTTTAGGTTTGATTTTTAGTCTCATTTAGCAGAGGGGTTGGACTCGATAATCTCTAGAGGTCTCTTCCGACCCCTAACCTTTTATGATTCTATGATTCTGGGTTTCTCTAGCATTAACATCAACCACATGTCACTTATGTAGTCCATTTGTATTTTAATTTAGTATCTCCATATCAAATATATAACGTACAGCTGGATTCAGCACAATATTTTCTATGAAATGCGAAGGGAGCTATTATCCAATAAGAAATACATCTGGCTTTGGTGTAGCAGAGCTTTCCCAAAGGCAGAGAAATTGCTGCGATAATTAAACCTGAGACCAGAAAAGGATGTGATTCCTGCTGGAGTATTAGACCTTGCATGAGAACTGCAATCCCAGTGAGAGGTTTTTTATGGCTCACAATCTATTGTGTATTACTAAAATACTTAAGGAAAGGTGCAGCTAATTATTTGTGTCTGTCACTTGATGACTCTGTAAAGGTATTAGACAATCTTTTACAAACCAGCTTAGGGATCTGTCATATTTTTCCTCACAGTCAGCTGAGTCCTGAGCAGATGAATGTGCTAAGCTGTCTGCCCTAGCACTTCCATACAAAAGGCTTTTAAATTAAAGTAAAAATTCATTTTAGCAGTGAGGTTATGTTTTCCCTGGAGGTTTCTAACACTGTTCACTCTCATTGCTGAGGATGTTTCCACCTTCACAGTAAAAGCTTTTCTTTTTGTTATCCTTGCAGCCCTTGTTAGATGGAATAAGTCAAGGTGCTAGTGCCTCATATCACTGAAGGGCCTGATCCCACATCTCTTGTGCCTGGCTGCATAAAGCAGCAGGAGAGCTGGGTGTTAGAGGGGAACACAGGCAACATGAGAGAGAAATAAATAGAAAAGACAAGTGATTAATTTGTCTGCAACTTGTTTGTTGTCTTCTACAGCTTCCTCTCAGTGAGTTGATGGATTTCTTCTTAAAGCAACAAAGGCTTCTCTGGAAAAACTAAAATACTTTCTTGAATTTGCTCACTAATTTAGTATGCAAGAAATGTGAGTTTCTTCTCTCAAACACCAGCAGACAGATGACAGAAAATATATAGTAGACTCTGGGCTCCCACTGAAAGCTGACCTAGACTCACCCCTGGCTTTATTGTTTTTCTTTCATAATTAGCTTTTGCTCAGCTTTGTCATTTTCATAAGCCTTGATATTCTTCAATTAACAAAACAGAACAAGAACAACAAGAGCTTAGGCAGCTCATGAGGTCACTTCTTGCAGGGGCTGGATTATGGCACCAAAAGAAGCCTGAAAAGCATGTATTGATCCAGTCTGACAGTTCCTGCCACATTAAGCCTCACCACAGCTGTGATATAAAGGCGCTTAGAGCTGTTATCATAAATACCATCCACTATCTTTAAAGATCATCAAAATTGCTTCACATTGTATAAGAGTTATTGTCATATAATTTGTTCAATGCATTTTAACAGCATAAATTGGTTTAGCATTTTAATACTAGCTTAAAGGTCAAATGCAGATAATTTAAACTAACATTTATCCTATGAAAGTTATCATATAAGCTCAATTTACTGAATGTGTGGAATGAAAAACAGTCATCTTTATTGTTTCCTTCATTTATCCAAAAGCTAAATATATAAAATAAAATTCCTTTTTTTAGGTGTTAAGGTACTTCTTATTTTTGAATGCCTATAATATTTAAGATATTATCTTAAAAGCAAAATAAATTTTATTTCTTTTTGTAGGAAGATGATTATAAGAAAGGCATATTTATAATTTGGAATGGAAAAATACAGCTATAGTTTTTACAATGAATCACAGAATGTTAACGGTTGCAGGGGATCTCGAAATATCATCCAGTTCAACCCCCCTGCCAGAGCAGGATCATCTAGATCAGTTCACACAGGAACGTGTCCAGGTGGATTTTGAATGTCTCCAGAGAAGGAGACTCCACAACCTCTCTGAGCAGCCTGTTCCAGTGTCTGTCACCCTCATCGTGAAAAAGTTTCTCCTTATGTTTACATGGAACTTCCTATGTTCCAGCTTGCACCCATTGCCCCTTGCCCTATCATTGAACATCACTGAGAAGACCCTGGCTCCATCATCCTGACACTCACTTTTTACATATTTATAAACACTAATGAGGTCACCCCTCAGTCTCCTCCAAGCTAAGACACCCAGCTCCCTCATCCTTTCCTCTTAAGGGAGAGGTCATTTCATGCTTAGCCATCTTTGTTGATTTGCACTGGACTCTTTAGATCAGTTCCCTGTCCTTGAACTGAGGGGCCCAGAACTGGACACAATATTCCAGATGCAGCCTTACCCGGGCAGAGTAGAGGGGGAGGAGAACCTCTCTTGACCTACTAACCACACTCCTAATATACCCCAGGATGCCATTGGCCTCTTGGCCACAAGGGCACACTGCTGGCTCATGGTCATCCTGCTGTCCACCAGGGACCCCAGGTCCCTCTCTCCTATGCAGCTTTCCAACAGGTTGGTCCCCAACCTATACTGGTACATGGGGCTGTTCTTTCTGTGACACAAGACTCTACACTTGCCCTTGTTATATTTCATTAAGTTTCTCCCTGCCCAACTCTCCATCCTGTCCAAGTCTCGCTGAATAGCAGCACAGCCTTCCGATGTGTCAGCCACTCCTCTCAGTTTTGTGTCATCAGCAAATTTGCTGACATTGCACTCTATTCCCTCATCCAGGTCGTTGATAAATATATTGAATAGTACTGATCCCAGTACCGACCCCTGAAGGACTCCACTAGATACAGGCCTCCAACTAGGCTCTGTCCCATTGACCACAACTCTCTGCCTTCTATTCTTCAGCCAGTTCACAATACACCTCACTATCCGATCATCCAGACCACACTTCCTCAGTTTAGCTGTGAGGATGCTGGGAACTGAAGATACTAGGAACAAACATGTCTATGGATCTCTTAACCCGTCCAACAGCTGCTCCTCTGTCTATCCATTGTGCTGTGCACAGAAAACTCCCAACTCATGGCTCATTGAACCAACAAAACATGAGAGGCAAATGCTTGTTTGAGAGAGAGAAAAAGAATTGATGATCGTATGGGTGCAAGGCAACAGTCAATATCATCAGCAAAGACAAATAGGCAAAAACTTGTAAAAAACACTTTCCCAAGGGAGTCTTGTGGAGTTTTTCTGCTGTAAGAAAGAGTTACAAGAAACTGGTATGGTCTATCCTAAAATGTTCACTTAGTAGAGTTGGAACAGCTCTTAGGTCCCATGGGAAACTTCTGGTTGTGGAAGAGCCAGTGGCCTGCTAGTCACACTGTGTGCTAGCTCTGGTGTGATGGGGTAGACCAAGACCCCATCTGCTGAGACTGATCTGAAGCACTGTCAAACTTGTGCTTTGTCTTAGAGAGGTGGTTGATTTCACGGTCTTTTTCCTATTCTTAAAGTTCTTCTGTTTGTGTAAACAAGTGTTTGGTGGAGCAGGAATTGGAGCAGATGTTTCTAGCATCATAATGGATTTCTCTAGTGATTAGGTTACAGAGTTAATTTCTCAATGAGTTGGTCACCTACATACCTACGTTGTTTGTGCTTATACCTACGTTGTTTGTGCTTGGGGCAAAAGGGGGCAGAGATGTGAGGTGAAGCCACCTCTCATAGGACTTCTGAAGCTAATAGCTGATTTCTTGGTTTGGATGACTCTGGCTGCATTTTCTTTGATTGCAGTTTCTAGAGACAAGGTATCTGCCCAGTCCCTGTCTACAGCTGAACTACCATTTAGTTTTCAGTACCAATAGTCAGCAAATTTGTGCTGGCCCTTTAGCTGGTGTCACTATAGCCCTGCCCCCCAGGCTTATGGTACCCCTCTGCTCATCTCATCCCCACTGTGAGGGGATGTGGAGACTGTTCCAGGTCCCAGGACCTGCCTTCTAGGGTCATCACCAAACTCCTGCTCTCTCATTCCTTCATGGGGGTCAAGAAGCACATGTGCAAGTATTCAGAACACTAAGATGCATTTAGTGAGGGAGGAAAAGACCAAAACCAGAAGCTTAAAGAAGAGTAAGAAAGCAGATAAGCCCACAGTGATGATGCCCTGAATACTTGCTCAGCCTCCAATGATATGCAGCTCAGGGTCTTTCCCAGCCTGAGATATTCTTCAGGGACAGGACAAGGGTAAGGGCTGTTGGGTAATGACTGCTGGGCATGGGCTGGAGAAGCTAACACCAATGCAAAGCAATCCCTCCGGGAAGGCTCCTTTCTTGTTTTGTCTGGTTAGCCTTAATTTTCCTCAATCTGCATGGAGATTTTTATTTGCCTTCTAATCCTTTTTCTTCACTCTTTGAGCAGTTTAATCTGGTGAGACAACTCTTAAGGTAGACTTAACTCTTCCATGCTTTTTCAAAACTGATGTTTGTGAGAATTTCTAAAAATCTTCTAACTGTATAAATTAGTTAGCTTAAGTATTATAAAGTATTAAGTATTATTAAGTATTATATTCCATGATGATGGAAAAAAAAATTACTGACTTCTTGTAAAGGATGAAATAGCAGTAAGCATAAGAATTACTTCAGGTCTACTACTTTTTATCGTGTGTAGTATTAGTATTTACATAAAGGCAGCATTACCCTTTTTATTAGCACTTTTCCTCCTGCACCTCAGAAATGGTAACACTTGTGAAATCACTGATATTCTGCATGGGAGAGGATTATGAGATGCAGAATAAGGTGCAAGCCCTAGTTTCCTTATCGTTTGTGTCTAACAGACACAGGTTTAACAGTTAATTTGATTCACTGAGGTCTAAAAGAGCTCTGTCTTTAGAAATCAAAACCAGCCTGGTAAATTGCAGATGCTGAGAATAACTTCAAGTGGTCTCTGTGTTAGCAAATATCATCTCTTTTGTTTAGAAACACTACCGGCCTTGATGTGTTGCTATCACTGTATTGCTATCACCTCAGTGGCAATCCTGAAAGGAACTTGTTTTACATGAAATCCCTTAGGAGATTCACTTTGTTCTGATGGGATGTTATCATATTATTTGCATTTCTAAATGTGTGAAAATCAGAAGCAATATGACACAGTTGAGAGGGATTCATGCGTGCCCTCTTTTCGTCCTGCTCAATGGGTGTTCAGAATTGAGGGATGCTCAGACTGTTGAACTCAAACGAATGCCAAATTATATGCAAACAGACCTTAAAATTTCAGTCAGGATTGGACCTTAAAGCTCACTATTGTATAGATTATAGAATCACTGAATATTTCAGGTTGGAAGGGATGTCTGAAGGTCACCTGGTCCACCCCCCCCACTCAAGCAGGAAAGTAATCTAAGCAATCAAATAATTGTTTCAAAATTTGTAAATCTTATGAATGTCAGCTACACTAATTACTGTTAGAAACCAAGTGAAAATAGTTCATATCCAAAGAGACAATTAAGGAAAGTAGTTCAAAACCTGTATCTTTCCTTATAATACCTATGGTTGTAACAACAGATGAACTTTTTTTATCTTTTCAAACTCCCATGACTCAGAAATACATGTGTGTGTACACACAAATCCATACAGCAATTCCCTGAGACAGAACTCAGCTTTGACCATCTACGTATGTTCTTACCTACACCCCATATGTTCAGCTGTCACATCGCCTACGGCACAGTCCAACATACAAGGATGAGAGATAGAAGCAGAATGCTTTGAAGCTACTCTGTCAGTGTTTGAGAATGAAAGATTATCCAACTGTTCTCAATAGTGCAAGCAGCTGCAATGTATTCTCACTTAGATGTTCTTGAAAGCAAAGAGGTCTGGTCATCTGGAAAGGTGAAATATCCCATCATTTTACTCCCTCACTGAGGGGACACTGAGACTGTGATTGATATGAAAAGAGTCCTAAATGAGAGGTCCCAGACAATCTTTGAGGTCCCTCTTGTGTTTTGTTTTTTCTTTTTTTCTTCCCCCAAGCTTTGTTGACCAAAGAATATAGGTGTTTTATAACTGAATCAAAGACCCCTGCACAAGTTATTAATATTTTGGAGGTATAACAAGGTATCATGGTTTGACAGGAAACACAGAATTTAATTAACAATTTGTACATTGTTAATTTTTGTATTTATCTTATAAACTTTTCAGAAGAAATAGGTAGAAATTTAATTCATTTGATGTGGAGTTTGTCTCCAGCCTTTTAGGAGTAGAAGGAACAGACCAGAGTGGGCTATTTACCCAAGAAAGAAATGTTGCAAAAGAAAGTGAATGTCATTTGTGAAAAAAATTACTGCAATAAGACTGAATTTTCTTTCAATTTATGGTTTCTGTCAGGGTTGAAGTAATTTACACAATATATCTGGGATTAAAAGATACAAGTCTAATGGAGAAAATGGAAGTGACCAAGAGTGATGTTTCAGAATGATGTATCCTTCACACACAAAATACATTTCCAGGCTCGTCACTCCTCTACTCTCTTACAGTGCTCTTTCAAGCACTTCCCAAGCATTTCTCATGCTGCTTCCTTGAGTTTTTTCAATTTTTCATCTCCCCCTGCTTTTGCTTTCTTCACATCCTCCCTCAGTCTTCTTTCATCTGTCCAGTTCTCTGGCTCAAGGTCTTATACCAAATGAACAATAAAACATAACAAAAAATACAGATGAAAGAGCAGACACTGACTGTAAGCATAGAGTGAATATGATGTGTGTTACAAATTGGTGACCTCAAGAAATTATTTTGTATAATTCTTGAACCCTTCTTTACTATTCCAGTCATGCTTGGTTTTGTCCTGCGTGTTAAATCATGACTGCCACATACTGGGGTGGGGGTTAGGGGGAAGGCATTATAATTATTGTTTTTAGTCTTTCTGATACATTTATTCTGCTTCACATTTACCATCAACTTAATGTATCATTGTTCCTTCTGACACAAATACCCCATTCTGACAAAAGTGTCTCTCCACAGAGCAATAGCATAAGCCTGAGGCCCTGTAAGTCAGCTTTGCAGGGAAGGAGAAACCAGTGACACAATGTCTGGGTGTATTCTAAGTATAAATTGTTTTGTTTACATGTGTAAAGTAGGCCTGGTAGTAGAAGTGGTAAAACAACACTTTGGGCAATTATTTCTTTAAGGAATATTTGCTTAACACCCGTGTTTAGTTGTCAGGGAGCAATTATCTCAATTACAAATATTTAATCAGAGAACAAAGGACATAACAAATACCAAGGTCCTCTACCTCTTTCCAGACCTTTATTCTAAAAAGTAGACTTTACATTCCTCCTCAAATTGAAAATTTGCACACATGCTAGGAACTTGAAAAGCTAAATGTAGAAGTAGCACCTAGAAACACTTGCTATACTGGTATTTTCTTCTTTAGCTAATATTACAGGGCATTTCTTGCATGTCATTACTTCAAACTGTTGGACTTTGACTGTCCTTTGAAGTTTGTGGCATATGCTGAAAATTAGGCAAGTTCTTAAGTGTTTAGAGGGATTGGTTTCACTTAGACATAGTCAGGACATTTAACTTACAGCGATAATTCTAAACTTCTGTCTTCTGCAGACTGTCTCTAGATGACATTAAGTGCACCCATGCTATAATGCCATTACTTCTTACCATCAGTTATATCCTCTACTTTTACAGAAATCATACTCAAAGTGGCTTACAATCAAAGCACATGGTTGGGCAAAGCCACAGCTCAAATGATGGTGTCATCTTGAGCTGCCAGTTGCCAAGTTTTTAGAGGAGCATGGATAAAAGTGTATAAAGCAAATTACAGCTTTAGTCTGATAATAAATGTGCATGATTAGCCAAGAACTAGTATTTGCAGATTAAAACTGATTTCTTTAGAAGTAACAGATAGGGATCAAGTTTAGTGATCAGAAATCTTGGCAGAATTGAAAATTGCAGCCTGAACACAGTGCGGTGAAGATTTGAAACATGTAGTAACTCTTGTTTCAGTTTCTTTGGCAGAGTGATAACAGTTATTCTTCTCTATCCCCCAAATCCCCAGCCTGGAAGTTCTAATACCAGGTTTTTGCAGGAGAGTTTCTTTACCTGCAGAGACAGATGGGGAGCCCACTTCCTTGCTCTAATAGGTTTTTGCTGAGCTGAGATCCTGCTTATCTATAAAAATAATTGAGGGTATGGGGCAGAGGAGGAAGCAGCAGTCTGAACTGATTATCTACACAAATTTTCTCAGGTGTGAGCAGAAAGGATTGGTGGTGGCTTTCTGGGTAAATATTTTTACCATCTCTATTGCTTTCTTTAAAGTCACTTTCGTCTCTGTGGTAAAGAAGATGGATTGAGGCTTAACAGGGGACTTCAGTCAAAGTGGTAGAAGAGGACCAGAAGGTTCCTTATTCTTTGTGCTCAGGGATTTTTTCCATACAAAGATACAATCAGAAATGGAAGATCTAAACTAGAAGCTGTGAATTTACTCTTCTAGTGTGATGCATTCTCTGCCTCAGATTAACACAATACTCATACGGTGACCTTGCAGTTCCCTTTAGTGGCTGGACAGAGTAGTTTCACAGGACTTGTGAAGTCTCAAGTCTGCTTGTCCAGGTATAGTTTGACATCCACATAATACAAACACACAGGACATAGCACTCAAATCATGTTCTCCAGGTTGGCATATCTCATTTTAAAGCAAACTGTTTTCCTCCATGAAGTCACACACCAGCTGAAGAAGACTGGTCATAAATAGTGAGTTGCATGTCAACATGTTAGGATGTCCTAAGAAAATAATGACATTGAAGACAATGCAATGATTACAAAATCCTTAAATCTTTTACTAACATTAAGCCTGCAATTATCCCACTGACTTAATGAGATTGCTGTCATAATTGAAGTCAGGCATTGTTTAGTTATCTTCATGATCATCATCACTCAGAAAAGATGAGACAGCTAGAAGTTACTTTAAAAAATACACTGCATTTCATTAGAAATTTCCTTCTCTTTTGTTGTGTGGTAGGGTTTGAAGAAAAAGCAATGTAACTAAAGATTTTACTGAATGGAAAAGCCTGTCAGCCTCAAGCCTCAGGTAGCTCTTCTAAATAAGAAATACCTGCTTTTGGACACGACATGCACAGAGGAGCAAAGTGATTGGCACCACACCTAGAAGCCTTCCATTTCTTATCCTTAGTGACCTGTGCCTCTTGTACAGCTGGTCATATCGGCAACTGTTCAAAGCCATGCTTAACACTCCTGAATTTAGAACAAGTTGAATACTTCAAATGAGATATTTAAGTTGAATATTGCAAATTGCCTTAATTGTTTTATATAATGTACAACACTCAAAATATAGATCCAGTGTTGAGGTTACAACAGCCTTCTAATGAGTTTCATACTTACTCAGTTACTGGGTAAGTCTTCCTATGTAAAATGCAGGGCCTCTCCTCTAGTCAGGGAAATCGGCAACAAATTTCCCCACACAGTTCACTGTGCTATAGGCGTCTGTCAATGACTTCTGTTGAAGGTTGTGAAATGAAAGGTGTCTTACACCTCACAATCTCCTTTAGTTCTATTCACATTGAAGGCATGTTTTTTTGAGCACTGCAATACCCTGGCTAGGTTTCATTTCAGATGGGTTAGTGATGGATTTTTTTGGGTGTTGTTGTTTGTTTGTTTTTGTTTGGTTGGTTGGTTCGTTTTTTGTTTGGTTGGGGTTTTTTGGGACAACATCAGAAAAAAATGGATTCATGTCAGAATCAAAATGGCTTTTGATTGCACACAGAGCAACAATGAACTGTGAACCAATAAAAAATTAATTATGAACCAAGTAAAACTGTGTTCCACTTAAGCCCTAATAGTATATAATTTTCTTTTTTATTTTAGATGTATTTGAAGGACAAAAGAAAACTAATTGAATTAAAAAATAATCTTTAGAAACTAAGAACAAAATATTTGGTTAGTTTGAAGTTAATAGTTCTACATTTTTCAGTTATTCCATCTTTCTTATTTCCTTGACTGAAATGAGTTTCAGTATTCAGCCATTTTATCATTTTAATTAAGTGTTAATTTCTGCCCCCTGTCTCGCTCCAAAATTCCATTTCTGGGAGCATATTACTTGCTAACAGCCTCTGTCAGCTCTCAGTAAGGAATGGCATGCAAAAAGTGGAGAAAGCACTCTGAAAATGATAGATTTCATGAGTCACAGGAATAAACATGTTTTCGTGAACTGGGCACCCTATCTTGTGAGTTGTAAGTGAATGGCAATTTTAATAAGTAACCTAAAACCTAAAAGCAAGGTGGAAATTAGGAGCTTTAGAAGGCCTTCCACCTTTGACAGAACAGCCAAGTACTAGGACCTGACAGGTACGATAAAGAGCTTAGATGTTCTTCTGATATTGTTCTTAGCCATAAGCCCCCAGGCTTTGTTCTACATGCTTAGTTAAACTGTTTTTATCTTACATAAATCCTGGTAAGCTACTTTAAGACCCATCAGACTACCTCAATTGCCATTTAAGTGTTTTTTTCTGCACTAACTGCTTCTTGTTAAATAGTTTGACATTTATGTGTCTAGACTTGGGTTGTTTTGATATTGATTTTGTACAGAATGATAATGGAGCATAGTGGCAATATTACTTTTGCTGTCATACCTAGTAGCAATATATCTCTTTGAACTTCTTATGTTGGGAGTAAAATCTACACATATGTCGGTCTAAATTTAGTCTGTTCTTCAAAGCTAGGATTCTGCTTTGCTTATTTTTCTGCTGCAACTAACATTTCCTTCCTTACAGTGATGAGAATCTTTATTTTGAGGTAAATCTGTCAAAATGTGGAGCTTTCATCTTGGTGTCTGCACAGGAAAGATGACTGTGGTATCAGCTAACTCTCTCTCTCCCTTTCTCCCTCCCTCACTAATGACCTTACTAAGGGTATGGAAAGCTGCTTGCTGTAGATGCTTAAAACTATCCATAATAAGACAATCACTTTTAAGACAGTTACTGCTATCTGTTAAATAAGATGAGCTTTAGATTGCCTTTTTCTTTCCTCATGTCTTTTGCTGTTTGCCTGCCTCAGATCAAAATACTGGAATGAATTTCATTTGTCTGGCCATTATTTAAATGATTTACATAATGTTCAATTCAGACAAAACTTTTAGATGTCAATTGATTAAGAAGTCACTAATTTTCAGAAAAAAAAAAATGAGGTAGGAAATTTTGTACTATGAGGTACACAGGCCAGTAAAGTGAAAGTCAACCATCAACATTTTAGGACAAAAATAGCTTTACTCTTGAGGCATTCACATTAAATATTGTACTAATTTTGTACACTAAAATCTTCAGGGCCAAGCTGATGACAGTGTTGACCTTCAAAACTGCCTGGTTATTCATCTCAGCATTTGTTCGAAGCCTTTGATAGTTCAAGGATCTGGAAATGATCTTTTGCGAGTGAACAGAAAGAGATTTCACCTGCCAACAACTGAGTTAGACTTTTTCATGCCCTCTCTGCCTCTGTCTCTTCCATCCGGTATATAGGAACTTCTGTTCCTCTGTCCTCCTCACCTTCCTTCCCAGCTCTATTGATAACTGGGGCAGAGGAAATGCATGAGGATGTGCACATGGGTATAGCAGCTCAGCCGTTCACCTACAGCCAAGACTCCTGATGTCCCCAGTTGCACAGTTTTCCAAGGTGTAATTTGTTACAGCTCTGCCTTCCTGCTAGTAAGTAGATATGAGCAATTTCTAAAAGAGCTTTTCTGGTCTAAGCAATATATCCTGAACAACCCAGCAAATAAATACACCAATTACAATCCAATATCAAATACTTAAGTTGAGAACATGTAAGATAACAGATTCATATAATTTCCTGAAAGTGAAGAAAATCACATATAATCTGCCTTTTTTTTGTATACCTCTATTCATGTTAACTGGGAGACATCTATGTCCAAGATATATCATTCTTATTTTTCAGCACTTGTGTATTTAGAGTTTTTTATCCTAAGGAAATGAAAACACTGGCTGATAGATGAGGTCTGTCCAACCTTGATGCAATGATTTAAGACACTTCACATCTCTGGGCTTGAGATTGCTGCCTCACAGTGCAATGGACAGAAAGGAAATGGCCCCATGAAGCTGCTGAGATGACTTCAACATGAGTTGCCAATATTCATACACAAGAAATGGCATAACCTTTAGTTCAAAAGTACTGAGTACTGCTCAGCCACATAATTACCCTCAGAAGATGATTAAGGACTGCAAAACTCATGTTTTTATCAGTATGAAAATATAAGAAGCACCACACTCTTCTTCAATTTGGTCAGTATTTAAATTGCCAGTAAGCCTTAGTCTACTATTCCATTCCCTGTGACACTATCAATCTTAGTGGACAAGTGTTCAATTTGTAAATTATGTGTTTGTAACTGAAAAGACATTCCCATGGCTATTTATTTCATTTAACAATGGAAATATATGGTTTACAGTCATTCCAGCGAAAGCAAATCAAACCCTTTAAATCCATGGATGAAGGCCAAGCTCTCCATGTCTTTTTGCACATACTAACATGCCACTTTTGTTGAAACCCGTGACACTTACAGGGCTACCTTCAGTTTTCCCCCATAGTGATGTAAAATGATTATCCCAATAACCTTCATGGCCACTAAGAATTTAGTTTCCCACTAATTCTAACAACATTTTAGGGCTTAAGGACCCTTCAATTATTTATTACTTTTCTTCTCTCAAATATATTGTGTAGATTGACAGCCAAGTTCACTGGACATTTTTACATAGTTGTACTCCAAACTGAAAGCTTGACTATGGAAATAAATAGAAATAAAATTTCCAGGAAGTATATCTATTGCAGGTGTTTTGTTAACTACTTCAGTTTCCTTAGAATAACTTAAAATACATCCTAGACAACATGTTTTTCTCTAAATTAGGTGTCTAATCAAGCTAGTTCTCCAGGCTTGCACTATACTCAGTGAAGAAAGCTTCTAGAGTGTTATTTCATTTAGATGAAGTTAGGTGGTTAAGACAGTGGCTGAATTGCCCCCTGGAAAATCTTGTTTTAAATGGCTATCAGGAAAGTTTGGACAACTAACTTAGAGTAAATGCCTATCAGCAAAACTTAAGTGAAAGGAGTATCTTTCTCAATTAAAATATAAGATACTGAGTGTTTCAGCAGTCTGGGCTCTCTGGAGTGCATTTAACTTGCCTAAATTTAGCCCTTCATTGTAAATTTCCATTACAGTCAGTTAGGTGAAACAAGAATTTCAAGGATCTTTTTCACCTGCTTTACAGAACTATATATAATCCCACCTACCAGTTTCAAAATTGTCACTGCTCCCACTACCACTTAATTTAAATATTTTCTAATAAGAGAAAAAAAAAAAATCTACAACTGAACAGTCTGCCTTATGGGATAAGAGATTACCCATTTAAATATTAATGTCAATGTGACTCAATGCTCTACTCTTTCAGGAATTTGTCAGTCAGCAGAGATGGGGTAACTTCCAAATATATTATGAGCAAATGTGAATGCTTCTCAATGTCTTTTCAGCCTGTCTGGGTAACCAGTGGGGTCCATACTGGAAGCAGTACAGTTATGTCAGCAAAGCCCAAATCTTAAAAAAAACAAGTAAGAAACAGGCTATGGTAAATGGGACCTAATCCTTTAAAGATGTAATTAAACATCATGGAATCAGAGTGAGCTCATGGGCAACAAAACCCCATGTCTGTTTAAAGCTTAACACATAGATATGTTTGCTGCCTGGATAACGGTCTGTTACTGACGAGTGCTAGATGAATAAAGTTTGTTGTCATCCCCAATTTGGGGTAAAATCTTAGAGCAGTTGCTGTTTGCAATAAATGTGATATTTTATACAGTTGTGTGACTAACTTGATCTCAAATTGTTTTAGATTAAGTAGTTTTGCTTTCATTACATTATGTATTTTTTTTTTAAATTTAATTTCTTAAAGTCATTAACAAAATAGATACAAATGGAAACCTTCATGGACCAGATGTTTTTTTCCTAGACTGCAAAGACTGTGGGGTACATTGGAGACAACTTAATAAGGCTAATAGCACAGTGGTGGTCCACAGAACCTGCCCATTTTAGTTCTCATAAAGTCCTGTTAAAAGACCTAGTCCCATAGGCTTCACTGAAAAGATCAGACTTGTACTTCTAGTCCATAAAATTGCTAAAATATTTTGGAACTCTCAAAGCTGCTTTGTAAATACTTGTGAAATCAGCTGAATACAGAAACTAGAACAGAGTGAGTAATTAAAATGTGTAAAATTGACATTTTTTGTGCCTGAAAACACAGCCATATCATACCTCTGGCCTTGCTGCATCACCTAAAGTTCATCTTATACTTTTCCATATATGATCAGATCTGGCATTGAAGGAGCCACATATTGCAAACTATTTTGGTAGAGCTTGCAATATAGAGCTGTGATGAGCATGGTAGCAGGAAAGAGCAGACCAGTGAAGAACGGCATATTTCCTAACAGCTCATGTGGTGGTCACATGGAGAATTGAGGGCTCTCAGGGTCTGGGGCTACCCTGGTGTTGAGATATCTTGTATGTCCTCAAACTGCCCACTTTCACACAACCAGTATGTGATGTGGCACCATCAGCACACCCAAGGGTTATGGACCTTCCCTGCCTTGGAGGTGTCTGTCCACCATCTGCCTCAGTGAGCAATGGGAGGAGTTTAGGAGCTTGCGGGTGCTATAGCCTGGTATCAGCTTAGGTCTTGAATACAGATGCAACTGGAAACAATTTTGGAGAGGCAATGGCAGCTTTGAGGGAAAAGACACTTGAGAGTGGGCCACTGGAGAGAGGAAGAAAGAAGAGAAGTTAGGCAGAGGCCAGAGGCTCAAGGATGGATCAGAAAAGGACCAGTAGACAGAAACGCAACATGAAGGTGGTACCTACTGTGATATAAAAATCAAAAGGGCAGAGAAATAGAAATCTGGACAAAGGAGGTAGACAGATATTAAAAAAAAAAAAAAAATGTGGGGAAGGACATACATAACAGAGAAGTCCAAGAAAAAGTGGCAGTTCAAATCAGTACTAACCAGAATGAGCAAAGGCTGTCGCAACCGTCCTTGCCCAGAATGTACCGTGTGGGTTTTAAGAACAGTTATTTGTCTTGAAAGGACAATTTGATTCTACCTGTCTTTGATGTTTTAATGATTATGCTCTAAGTGAGCCTCAGGAATGTACCAAAGAGATTTTATAACCCATGAACTAGACAATCAATCCCATTTTTTTAATGTGATAGCCTAAACAAGTATCAAGTGTGGGAACAATTAAATAATAATAAAAAGGGGATGAATAATAATGTACATGTTCCCTTTTCCCATTAAAAAAAAAAAAAAATTCTCTTTATTGTAAAGCAGATTTTTTCGATCAGACTGCAATGCTAAATAGAAATGGGTATAGTTAAAATAAAAGTAGCAATAAGAATAGTAGTTCTGGTTCTTTGTGGTCCGGTTGGAAACCACTCTAATTTGAAAACTTGACACATGACAATGACAAAACACTAACTTGATAACCTGCAGGCTTTACAGGTGGACCAACTATGGAGTTATGAGACCAAATAAAAATAATGGTTGGACAGATACTGAGTCCATAAAATGATGTCAGACAGGCACACGGTATAATACACTACAGATGTAGGTGTATCGCTCTGAATAGTTTACACTCTGTTTCAACAATAAAAATGTGTGATGTTTCCAGTACCCGCCATCAACCATATGAGAGAATAAGTGATCCAGCTGTTTTCAATACAAAACACACCATCCTAAAATCAATTGGTATTTCATACTCTTTGTATTCTTCTTTCCTGCACATGCAGGAAGTATTAATGGTGACATGATTGTATGTTACTGTAGTTTAACAAAATGATCAGGAAGACAAGCTATGTTAGCAACATTATTCAGACATTTAATAGCATTTATCCTTTTAACTTCATTATAGTGCAATGCCCCAAGGCCCAAAGAGAGTTATTTTTAACATGACTTCAGACAGAAAGAAGTAACTTCTCATATGAACATGCACAGGCCTCTTTACAGAGATATATTACCAAGGCTCCAGGGTACAAAAATAAGGGGCTGCCACTTCTGTCTCCCCTCTGCCCTCACTCTTCCTTGCAACCACTCCATGTGGTCAGTTCTCTCCGGTTTCTCCCTAAGGTCAGAAACAAAAGTCCCCAGCCCTGAGGCCTTCACAGCTGTTACCACTCTCCAGATGTCAGCACTCGCCTGTCCCTTGTCCCTCCTTCCTCCTCCAAAAAAAAGATCCTGAATCTATTTAAACTTACATCTTTTCCTATGTCCCACTCCAGAGCGTAGTATGAGCTACTCCGAGAAACTGAGCGTGTGTGGGTGTGTATGTGCATGTGCATGAAACCAACCTTTCTCTCAGTGAGTATCCCCCCTCCTCTCCTGAAAGGGAAACAGAGGGGATGAAGAGAAGAAAGGAGAGACTTTGTGCCCTCTTAAACCCAGCAGGGCCATTAGATGCCATCAGATGCTGGTGATCTCATTAGTGCCCACATGGAACAGTTTCCCATTTCACTCCTCCAGACAACCAGTCTATCACCACTCCTCACTTCAATGAAAGCAAAGCTTCCAGACAGAACTTCTCTGTAGCAAACCACTGGTAGTATTTAATTGTGTTTATAGATCTGATTGCATACTGTCTTGTTCTATTTTTGTTTCTCTTCTCCCCTTTACTCATTTAATTTGCTATGCTTTTTCCTTCTGTTTCCTTTATGCTTCTTCATCACCCTTTGAGTTTTCAACCCTTAGCCCCTCAGTTACTGTTCTCCTGCTTTCCTTTGCTTAACTACCCTGTTGCCTCAATCATATTTTTTCTTCCTTGTTCATTTCCCCTCATCCCCAGTTTTTGTTTATTTATTTGGCATTGAGGTTGGCTGATGACATTTCTGTAATTACAACTACCAGTGCCAGCAATTACTCTTTTGTTCTTGCATCCTTTGCTACCTCTTAACTTCTTTTCCTCTTGAAACAAGTTCCAGTACTGATATATTTGCACCTTTTCACCTCTTGAGTGAGATGATGGAGATAAGTTTTCATGCTTTCAAAAGTGCCACTCTGTTTTCTCCTTTTTCTCTATAACAAGATTCACTTTGATTTGACTCTTCTCTCATTTCAGCAATGCAAAGGATGAATAGCAAAGCCTGTCTCAGTATTATCATTCATGGATACTTTTCTTGTTAATTTTTTTCTTTCAGGGGTCTGTACTGGGTTATACACTGCCCATGCAAAGAACTCAGTTTTCATGGCAGCAAATCACTACATATTGCTCACAGACCTGTCTCCCCCAATACTATGGTTCTCCTGTATGGACTTCTCATATTATATGTTTCCCTTATTATATCTTGATAAACCTGTAATCTTCATAATTTCTCTAAAGGGATCATCATTGTTCTTCATTTTGTCCATATTCTTACATGGTTCTTCCATGGACTCAATCAGTCTCATATCATCTGTGCCACTTTATAGTTAATTGTCTTTCCCCTGACATCTAGGTTAGCATTAGATGCAGCTGCATGTTCTTCTACAACTATTTTCTACTTCAGTGTATTCAATATACTTCAAGTAAAACAGTGTTTATCACTTTGCTCAAGTCACTCTCCTCTTCCCTGCAGCCTCCATCCTGTTAAGGTTTATTCGTCTCTTACCAAATATAAAAGGTGGTGTTGTCTGTTTGAAAAACATCTCATATCCTTTTAAACCCTATATCAATCCTCTTCTAGAAAAAAAGAAAATACTGAATATCACACAGCCCCTCTAATCTGCAATACACAGTCAGTTGGCTAGTGTACCGATCAATTTATATTTTTAATGTGACATTTTCTTATTCTTCCAGTTCTGCACAACTATAATTAAAATTACCCTTGACACCGTAAGATATTTACCATGTATGTTCATGCTAAGTCCCCATTTTAGCTACTGGGACACATACCTGCCAGCTGATGTCAATTCAGTAATATCCCAGGTTTTGTTACAATATTGCCACAGCATTATTTTGAAATGTGACTGATGAGCCAGGGAAGGAAGAAATCCCCAGAAGTTCAGGATGCCAACCTCTTCCATAAAATAGGACTGACCTTTCTCAGATCTCTCCACTGACGCCAACACTGCCAGGGCTGCTGAGGGACAGTGGCACTTTTTCAAGCAGGAAAATCTTTAACCAGTTCTGTACTGTATGAACTAGTCTGACAGAGTCAAGGGCTCACTGGCTCTATCACAGTCTGTCCTCTACTATTTTTTGGCTATTATGAGAAATGACCTCTGTCTTCTCCCCAGCTCTTGTTAAAACCTGAACACTTCAAATTCTTTGACATAGTCAAAGACCACACCTAATTCTGACAATATAAAAATATGTGTTAATTATCAATTAAAATGATGCATATAAATAGCTATTACATAAGAGTAGTGAATATTACAAAAATGTAAAAAAAATACAAACAGTTAATTTTGACTATTATGAAAACAGACATATTATTCCTCAAAATTTGCGTACTGCATTATATTGCTTCATGATCATATTGAGAAATCACTTTAAAGGAAAATTATAAATATTTAAGAACAAAAGATTAACAGAGGATCATTCAGCTGATTTATATGCAACAGTAAACAACAGAGGCAACAAATATGGTGGGAATAATATGCCAAGTTGGCAGAATTTTACTGGTAAGTGTCCAAAAAGAGAAGGTGGGAGCTTTTCCCCTTTTCCTATCTTCTGTTCTAACTGGGTGATCATGCATCATGACCCTGACGACCTACATTGCTCATTTGGGTAAGAGCATTACAGCGTGTTGTCCTCAGGCTTCCATTGCACATTTGTTTCCAGCTGAGGCAGGTTGTTGTAGAAGTGCCTTCCACACCTCTGCCATTTCCATCTCAGCTGAATCAGGGAAATGAATGCAACACCCACACTGAGGACAGCAGCACAAGGAGCTGCTGAAGGAAGAAGGTGAGGAGGATGGCTGGGATTCTGCTGTGCAGAACCCCAAGGAAAAGTGCTGCAAAGGGCATCAGAGACTACCACATCACTAGGGTACAGGATAACGCTGAGGAGATGTGACGATGAAACACAACTCATGAGTGGGAAATAGCAGATGTTCTTCCTCAAGGGCATAACAGAACTATAATTACAGAAAGCAACGACATCATATCAAGCAGAAGAGCATTAGCTATGCAGCTGAGAATGCCACAAATAAATTGACAAGTATTATTATTTGCCTTTGCATAAAGTAAGTAAAGAAAAATGACACAGGGGCATCCTCAGACACAAAGAAATGGGCATAGGGATGACAGAAAGGGTTAGGAGCACAAAAGGAGAGAATGTTTTCATTACAAGAATACAATAGTATAACAATAGCAAAATTGCACATGGTGTACCTCAGACAGAAGAAAACTTCATGCACACTTCATCATATGCCAGTGAATTAGTCATAGTCTACTCAAATCACATTTTCTGTGAAAGTAACCACCAGGTCACAGATGTGTCAGTGCAATCTCACTTCATTCAGTGGGAACATGCCCATATGAAAGGCTACTTGTATGTATTTTTAAAGGATTAATTTCCAAGACTACAGTGAACTGTAGTGTTTATGTATTCAAGCACCTACCCCCATCTTGGCTAACAACAACAAAAAAAAACCAACAAACCTCCATGATAAATTAACCTGATATAAAACTGTATAGTTTCATTTTCATCATTCTTAGAAAAACATGTTATTTTCACAAATAAACTAACTCAAAAGGCACTCTTCTACCAGGGTTCATGATTATCTATAAAAATTTGAAAGTAGTTTATTTAATTTTCTTTTTTATCAGAGTCTCCTTTTGTTGTCAAATACTGATATGAGACTGAACTGGGAAGCTGTCTTCACCTCTTCAGCCCTGATTCAGCTTTGGTGTAGATAGATCAGAGGTGGGCTCAAGCCCAAGGGTGCTCAAGGTAGTCAAGCTCTAGATTCGTAATTAGGAAGAGGTGCACCCATCATTTCCTACTCAAAAGTTTATTCAGTAGAAGAAATGGATTTTTTTTATGAATCATCATCTATGGAACTGTTTAGTAAATTCCAATCAGTAACAAAAGTGATGTCCTGCTAAACATAACAGACATCTGTGCCACAGAAGGTATCACCTGAAATTAGTAGAGTTACATGAGTAAAACTGTTTGACCTGTAGAGCCCTCTCTCCTGATATTCATACTGGGGAGAAAAAGCTATCTTAACATTCAAAAATGTCTTTGTTTGCAAAATGAGCATTTTACTTGCAAACCAAGAAAATTTGATATGGAGCCATTGAAGTCAGAGCAAAAAAATGCTGGAAAATCTGCTTCCAGTAGGAAAACTGATGACAGCTAATTCAACAGACCTGCCTCTTCAGTGCATTTGGAGTCATATCTGCATACATCCATAGGAAAAACTTACTATGTTTGTTTTGTTCTTTGTTACATTGCAGGCTCATCATAAACATGGGAGAGGAAACTTGGTTATTTCACTCATCTTGCAATGCATAAGGAAGTGCTGGGCTTAAAAGGTGGCCAGATAATAAATGGAGACAAGGACCCTGAATCTGACCTGCTGCTGCTGCTGCTGTTCCAAGAAAGTAGTGCCGCTGGCGAGGGACAGACAGTCATGATATATGGGGCTAGAGAAGCCTGAGGGCATTGAACTTGTGAGAAGTCCCATAGACTGAGTACTTGTGGCAGCGATACCATGTGCTGGTCTGTACTTTGTTCTTTGTGTGTGTGTATGTGTGTGTGTGTGTGCGTGCACTACTGTTCACCCCAACGTGACTGGGACACTCACTGTTTGGGTGCAACGTCTCAGCTGGAATGGACATCACCACATGCTCACAAAATCTTACCAGACAACAACAAAGTGGGCTGATAGACCTTGTGGTGAAATGATGGACCCACCAATCGAAAATG
This sequence comes from Megaceryle maxima, assembly GCA_024605025.1. Classification (NCBI taxonomy): domain Eukaryota; kingdom Metazoa; phylum Chordata; class Aves; order Coraciiformes; family Cerylidae; genus Megaceryle; species Megaceryle maxima. The sequence continues at coordinate 27,004 of JANHGN010005106.1, read as the reverse complement.
TTATATATATTTCTAGGCAAATGTATAGCCTTTAAACACCAAAAACAGGTAATCCCATTATGCTGCTTTACAGTCACACTTCAAAGTAGACTTTTTTGAGTATAAGATACAAAACCAGGTAATAATGCTGCATTCAGCTGGATTGTATGGGAGTATTGGCCAAATGCCCTTAAGAAGTCATGAAGGCTGTTATTGCGTTCTGTTAACCTTCATGTACAAAAACATCCCCCAGTAGCCCAAGGAGAAAAACAAACCTGGAGCTGTTGTTTACATTTTACTTCCCTGTCTATCCAACCTATTTTGATGTGCAATTGACAAGTGCAACCCCCACCCCTCAAAAAATATACATACAGGCAAAAGAAAAATCTCTAGTTCCATGAAGTATTAAATCCGCAAAGATTATCAAAACAATATCCTAAGGGGGAGAGAAATTTTCACTGGGATTCTGACAGATGTCAATCATACACTTTTATTATCCTTGTCTGGCCTCTATAATTTGCCCTCTATGTAGGTTAGGAGAGAAACTTTACTCTTTTAAGTCCATTTTTAGTTTATTTGTGAAATGGAAATTTCACTATCAGCATCCTTGTGATCCCTATGCACCTGAAATACCACAGGAGATAATGCAGTAGGACAGAAAAGCAAACAAAGCATCCACAAACTAGAATGGTTCTCAGATACAAAGACACTCAAAAGTTTCAAAACCATCCTGTGTCCCCCCATTACTCATTGTTCTTCAGAAACCTCTATCCATTAATTTCTAAACTCACTTTAAAAGTTCCTATTCCTCCTTTCCCACATCAAATATTCAGAGACAAACTGAGCAGTCAGTCTTAGATTGCAAACTGGCTTTACGGAGGAAAGAAAGGAAAAAGCTTAAGAAGCACCTACCTTTGCTTTAAGAGATTTGCTTTTGAGATGCTAAAATAGTCTTTGGAAACTAAGCAGTTAGAAAATACTTTAGAATTATGAAGGAGTTTAAGAATGATTCAATTTGTTAAGCTTGCTTTTTGTGTGAATGGCAGTCTTGGGCAATGCCACCTTCACAGTATCAAGACACAGAGGTTTCTTCGACTGGAATTATGATGTTGAACTATATTGGAAATTTATTTCTTCTCTGACTTTAATGAAACCCTAAAGTTGCTGACTATTTTCCATTCATAAATAGAAAATATATAGCAAAGCTTTTGCATAGGTCTAGAGTATATAGCAAAAGTAACATGGAAACATATTGTAAAAATCTGTTCATAATATATTTGCTGCATTTTAGCCAAAAGCCTCTGCCAAGATTTAATACTTCTTTGTTTTAAAAAAGTGTTTTAAAAGAAAATAGATATGTAAATTGTGGAATTCTTCATGGCAAATTATATATTTTAAAGCAGAGTTGACAAGTTAGGTTGCCTCTAGAGACTTTGCATCCTATGTTTGATGTTATTAAAAATAATGTAGTAGGTTAATCCTGGTCTTCAGTTGTCAACTTTACAAAGTCATCATGCAGTCCAAAACTACTGCAGTCTGTGGTTAAAAGCAGCACAGAAGTGAAAGTTCAGAGGTGTTGTTATTATAGGTTGCAACTGACATGGCAGGTACCAGGGCAGAATTACACACACGAGAGATTGCATAACATCTGCTCATATTTTGTGTTCCTCGAGTCTGTGTTATGTGTTTTGCTCTTTAATGAGCCCTGAAGTCACCCATTAAAAGGGCAAAACATTGCTTAAGGAAACTAAAAGCAAGACAGTTTTCCTTTATTCCATAATCAAAACAAGTGCCCCGATTTCCTACTTTATGATGACTCACCACAAGTTCTTCTGATGGCCATCTCAGTGATTCTGAGGTCTCAAAGCTGTCAGTGTCCATAACTCTTCTGCTGCTCGTAGTCCTTCCCACTGTCACCTTTATGCTGTACTGGCAGGGGAAATGCTCTTCCTTCTCTTTCCCCCTCAGACTCTTTTCCTGTCCTTCTGCAAATTTCCTTCTGAAAATTCCACCCCATTATCCTGCATCATCTGGCTGTTTCAGTGTCTACATTCCCTATCCCTCAGTGCCCATGGCGAACACCTACAGCTTTCCTCCACTTCACATATGTAAATACTGTCAAATAAACTGTCTACATTTAGCCTGTATCCAGAGCTAAACTATAGTAGTTGCTCTATTACCTGATGACACCTCCCCAGCAGAGAAGGGGAATCAGGGGGATAAGAGACCCACAGGTTCAAATGAAAACAGATTTAATGAAACAGTCAAAATAACACCAGTACCTAATCCTGTGCTTGCATATGCCCTACAAATGCAATCCTATCCAAAGAGTATTAATTCCTCTCCTTGTTTTCTGTTCATGTCTGTTGATCAGTTCCGATTGACAAGCCTGCTTGGAACTACTCAGAAATCTGACAGCAAAAGCAATTAAGAAGTTAGGTTGGACAACTGATATAAATTCCTTTGGAACAGTATTTAAAAGCTTTTATTATGGCATATATGAAAAAACAAGACTGTATAATGGAGTCATGACTCTGGAGATTTAACACCTTGCAGTGATTATTTATTATCATATAAAATTTAAGGCAGGAGTCAGCAGCTGGCTGCTTTCTATAAAATATAGTCATGCGTGAACCCTCAGACAAAACACAGGTAAAGAGGAACAGAATTTTGTACACATCCCAAACTGAAGAGTCTTTTCTGTAAATGCCCTCTGAATTATGCACAGCCAAAGTCCCTGGTGTTTTGGGTTACAAGAAAACCTACACAGCTAGGTAGGAAGAGGGAGACAGGACTCCTGGATTTCATCTTGTAGATAAAAATGATTTTACTTTCTGTCACCTGCATCCTTGTAAACCTTTGTAACACCATTTTAGATTTCATGAATAAATATTCTTATCTAGGCTGAAGCTAACTACAGTAGTTAACTTTAGAGCATCCCATTAACAACACGATGTTCCGCAATGATTTTCCAAAGTACCCAAAAAGTGGAAAAGGTCATCACTGCAAAACCATGGAGCTATCTTAGAAGTTAGTAGCACTGAGATCAATATGGAATAAACATCTTCTAGTCAATAAAGCCAGTGAGTTCTGGAAATGGACAAGAATGAACACAGACTCACTGCACATTTTCATAAGCACAGGGTGCTGAGAAGAGCTTATTAAAGCTGTAAGTGCTTGAAGCATGCTGGGATATCCTCTGTCAGATGTACGTGTCCCTTACCTCATCTAGCCTTCCGTAGTTTGTTTTTTTGTTTTGTTTTGTTTACAAGCCATCCATATGGCAGCACCATTAAACATGTCATAAAAAGACTACGCAAGTGTTTGTCTTGTTACTCTAATGAAATTACGTGTTTTTTAAAACCTTGCCATTCCAACTGCCATATGTTACGAAAACTCAAACCTACTGGGATGCCATTTCGTGTAAAGTTTAAGTGCCTCGCCAGTGAATATAATTAACCATAATAGCATTTTATTAGCTTTAGTTATGACTGCAACTAAAATAACACTTTACTAGTCATGCCAGCACACATAAAAGAGAAAGCAAGTACAATGCATCAGCTAGGAAGGAGACAGCCACTCCTAGCAATTGCCCTCCTGTCTGGCCTAGCCAGCAGGGGAAGAGGATAATCCTTAAAAATTGCTGCTATAGGGCATAACTGTTGCCATCAGGAGGAGAGCAAGACAGGGGGTCACTGTTGAGGAGTGCTGAGGGAAGTCAAAAGGCAGAATGAGATGCAGGAGGAACATGCTGGAGAACAACACAGGCTGAGAAAGCTGTGTCTGCTATATTCTAAAAAAAAAAAAAAAAAGGTTTCTTGGCCAGTTTTGCAGACTTGGCTTCTTATCATTGGAAGAAGATGCAGTGCTCAAACTAGATGCTCTGCTGGCACTGGAAGAGTGGCAATATCTAGAAGGATGGTCATAAAATGCAGTTGTAGATGGTAGCCTCTCCAAATGGCAGAGCTGGAGCAATCCAAAATTAAATCCAATATTAAAATTCTACACGGTTAGATTTTCCATGACAAAACTTTATGTTTGCCTCTCCAAAGTAATCTGAACTTCCTGATACATCTGAACTCCTGCATCCAACCCAGATCACATCTGGGAGAAGACACAAAAGAGAGGAAGAGGGTAATAAAAAGAGGACAAGGTAGAACAAATAAAGGAAAAGTGAAATGCTTGCACAGGCATAAACAGCTACACTAGAGGAAAGCAAACATTCTGAAATAAAAGTATTCTTAAACCCTGTGTGCTGCTGCAGACATCCACAGGTACTTGCTGAGGCTTCTGAAACTAGTTACACATTTTGTGTACATAGGAATTGTAAGTCTATATGCAAACGTTTCCTTCCTACCTAGAAGAGAGATAAAAGAGGAAAAAAAAGTACCTCTATAACTGCTTTAAATAGGGAACTGTAAATTTGGCAATGTGAGGAGGGGTGCTATTCACTTGAATGAGTCTTAAACTTTCTTTGGGGTGGTGAAGCATGTAGTGGAAGAACATTGTGTTACCTTTGATCACCTTAATTATCAGGGTAGGATTTTATCTTCCTTTATGTTCAAAACAGAAAAATAAAGTCAAGATACTGATCTTTAAAAACTTATTTTCTGTATTATGACATTGCAATTGGATAGAACCCTGCTGTTAAGGACCTGGCAGTTGACAAAAATATTTTAGTTAAAAGGCAATTGACAAAAAATGCAGCAGGTGAGGAACCACTAGCCTCTTAGATGGATGAGTATCTGAGGCATTCACTTTGTTGTGATTCATTCAGTTATGCATCAGACTTGGGAACTGAACCCAGATGTCTTGAGTTCCAATTCTGTAGTTGAAAAGTTGGCTTTATGTTGCATGTTGATCCCCTTCAATAAGTTTTCCTGTCATCATAATGTTCCTGGGGAATAACAATAATCAGAACTATATGATGTTGTCCAAGAGCTGCAAATTTCTATGAAATCATTGGTGCATTGGCCTTCAGAGATATTATTGTCTATCATGTTTTCTGTGTGTCAGAATGACTGAAAAGTCTAGTGTGTGCATGGCACCATTTCTTATCACATCTACACATGGCTTAAAGGGACATCAGAGCTTCAGTCTGCTCAACTTTTCTTCGCTTTTCTTGATGATTCTCTTCTAGTGGTTCACTGGGGTACTTTTAAAATGAGCCACTCTGTACTGAACTGCAATCCTACATGGGGTGGCAGCTATCGGTACATCTCAGTGATGTGCAACACATTTAGTAGAGCTATAATTTCAAAGACCTCATTTGATCTGAGACTTGATGCCAAAATTAACCCAGAACTCCCCTGCCTCTCCCAACACCACTCAGCAGCTACTCATGCAAGACAGGGCATCATTCATGAGTCTGCCACTACAGTAACAACAGTCTTTGACCTTTTTGGCTGTACTTAGCCCATGGTGATCATTTGTTCTTTGTATTAGCTTAACCAGGATCAGCTGACATGGTGGGAATGATGATTTCATCTTCAAAATCTGGGGACATTTATTCAGCTTTGAATGATTAGTGGGTAAAAAGCCCACCCTGTAAACTCTGTACCTTCTCATCATGGTTTCTTTCTTTTTTTTTTTTTTTTTTTTTAAACTCTTCGGAAAATTATCTTGGAGAAAAGATTAATAAATTTTAGTGGGAAAGGAAATGAAACAATGCTTTGAGATTCTTAGGAATAATTAATTCCACTTGAGAGGCACAAAGACAAAGGCTTTTCACTATTGCTTTGAAATAGCACTGTGCCTTTTCAATACATAATTTGGGTGATTTGATGTTCTTTGCACCCCACATTCACTGCTTGCATCTCTTTGAACCACACAGCAACAAGATCCTTCAAGCACCAGAAAGCCTTTCCTGAGACCTTGCAGGACATCAGATTTAAGTTTGACTCCCTTTTCTCTCCTCAACCTTTTATCTAGCTTTTGCTATCTTAAATGTCTGTTTTCTTCCTCCACATTTTCTGTCCTGTCCATTGAGATGGCAGTCGCTCTGTGTCAGAATCTGACTAACATATCTTAGGCACTGGTCTCATCTGGACTGCAGACTGATATGACAGATCAAAGCAGACCATGGACTCGTTGGTCATAGACCTGTCACAAGTGGAGCCCTTGATTTCTACTGATGGACCAATGTTTCGGAAGTGGTAACTAATTAAACTGGGGAATATTTTTCAGCAAGAGGTTTCAACAGACAATCTACTTCAACTGTTTGCAATTTTTTATTATAATTTTAATTATTTATAGCGTGCGATCAGTTATTCAATCAAATGTCACTATCCTAAGTTCCTAACTGGATGAGAGATCTTTGTAGAAGAGAATAAGAAATAAGGAGTCTATTGTATAATTTATATGTAATTTCTGTACAATATTTTAATCAAACATGCCCACTTTTTCAAGATCCTATCTCCTGTCCACCTCTTTTAACACCAGATGACACACTGAAATGAGTGGTGTCCACATCCTTCAAGAAACTGAAAACTTTATAAGGACTCTTGGAGAAATTTGGGGCAGAATATTTCTGACAAAAACCAACTTGTACCATAGCTATCTGATATACTATGTGTGATTTTAAAATATAAACAGAGATGAAAAGGAGTACAGTAGACATTTCAATATGTATATTTGTTTCATATTTATTTTGGCATTGCTCGGCCATGAAATAAAACTTGTAAATACACATTGCAAAAATCTACTCTTCTGTTCTCCCTGTAGTCTATGGCTTTTCTTCAGCCATCCAGAGCATCATTACAGAACGTTTGTAAAAGCTCAAAAATTGGGTCTAATATTTACATTTACATCTGGCAGTACCTTTAAAAAGTCCTTGTATATTTTGTTTGTTTGTTTGTTTCATAAGTAGCTGAATTCTTGAAGTTCCTATCACCTATATCACTCTAAAATTCTAAATCCTCCCCTAATTGCGACTCCTGACACTTCTGCTAGAAACATTAAGATAGATGGCTTTTATTCCACACAAATATGCCAGGATTTTTTACTGAAATTTCTTTAAAATGTACTCTTAAACACTCGGAATTTCACACAGGAAATAAGGGGCTTTAGTAATTAAGTTAGTGATGGTGGTGTTAAACACCTAGACATTCAACTATCTGGAATGCCACCCTGTTGGCCTTTTTTGCAGATGCTAGTCCCAAAAATCCTGGACTGCAATTTCTCTCTTTTTTATAGAATAAGTAAAAGAGCAAAATAATGTTCTTACATTAAATACAGAAGAGTATTTTACAGTAGGATTGCTTTCAATATTGAGTTCATGCATAATAGGGCATGTAATCTAATAAATGTTTTGTTTAACAGAGGATAATGTAAACCAGATAGAAATAATGTCTTCTATCTATTGCCAAGCGTTTAAATTGGATCTTGTTATATTTTAGGGTCTATGCCTTTAATGCACATCCAAAACAATCTCAACTTGAATGTACTTTGTCTTCTTCTGATAGCCTTCCTCCTCCTCCTCCATCGAATCCTTCAGTCTTTTTCTCCTCATCTTCAACAATTTCTCACCTATTCTCCTTCTTTGCAGCAATCTGCCTGCTTGGGCTTCAACCCAAGTGAATAATGAGATGAAAAATCTCTACAAGCCCTGCTTTTCCAGGAATCTTTTTTTGCCTATTCTCTGCCCTAGCATTCTCCACAGTTTTCTTCCTGAAATTTATGCAATGCTTTGAATAATGAGGGTTGAAACACAAAATCATTTCTGCAGAGGGATTGATCTGCACAAAATGTGGTCTCGAACACTTAAAACATCATCTTTGCATTTCTTTCCTCTTTCATCAATAATCCTATTGAAGATATCTGTTACATTATACTAGATGACAGCTATAGACATTGTAATTTGGACAATTATAAACTTATGACCACCTATAAATTCTTTTCAATACCTTTCCCTGACCTTTGTGAGTATTATCTATTCTTGCTCCTTGATTTTTATTTTTTATTTCTTTTTCTGAGAAAGTGATTGAATTTTCCTAGCCACAAATTATTTAAGAGGCTACAATTCCATTTATATCAAGGTATAAACTCACTTCTTTTACTAAACCCACAGTGACAGGACTAGATTCTCAAAAAATTAGCCAGTTAAGGTTAATATCACTGTGACTTTGGTGGGGAGAAAAGTATTGCTTACTTAAAAGTTAAATGGAAAATAATTTCCACTTTATTCAACCTAATTCAGCAAATGGTTAAAAAAAATACCACAACAAATTAAAATTGGAACATTTGTAGTGTATCTATACATTACATAAGAGCTGCTGCAGTGGTATGAGTCAGAGTCAGGATTTCAATTTATATTTAGTGTTTTTAAAGAAAACCAGTGTCTTTTATTAATTTAATGGTAAAAAGCATCTTTGCAAGTTTCACAGTTTGTCCTTCTATAATAACGTCACTGCAAACCTGGGATTTGCTCTAACATCATTAATGCCAGTGGGAAAACTCCGGCTACATTTAGTGGAAACAGGTTCAGCGGCTAAGATTCCCTTTAGCTTCATCTCCAAGCTGCCATCTGTAGGCTACTCATTTCTTTCAGTTTATTCTAATTCTCAGTATTTTTTCACACCAGTCTTAGAAATTCTCCTGTAATTTTCGGGCTATACCAATGAGATAAGCTTGTAAAGAGTAGTTCCCTTATACTATTAATAATCATATCAAATTGTGCATCTGTAATTTTTGCAGCCATAGGAATAGTATGTGCTTGCAAATGAGGAATGACAGTGAATTTTCAGGCATGGTAGCAAACGAAAGGTCTATGTAAAAGGATGGTGAACTAAAAATTATAGGAAGAAAAAAGAATGTAAGAAGGAAAGCTTTTTTATTGAGGAAAAGACGTCAATCTCAAAGAAGACTGATTTTTGAAAAAAAAATTAGGATGTAGCAAATGTTTCTGCAAATATGTCAAAATTTGTGACATTTTGTGACATGACATGTGACCAAGATATTCCAACTCTATCGTCCAGATACTGAAGGTACTAGTTCTTATTCTTGTCTGTTTGCCGTATGGAAAATGTAAGCTTCCAATAAGCTTGTAGCAGTAAATGACACGCAAGAAGTTATGGGGACCATATATTTACTTTGTGTAACACTGTTTAACAGATACCACTTTTTAGCTTATAGGTGAATTAACTGGTAAGAGAAAGAGAAGAAGAAAGTGAGGTGTAAATCAGGAATAAAGTAATACCAGTTGTGTTTTAGGAGTTTATTTATTTTAAAATTAAATAAATAAATAAAACCATATATGATGGCACTGTATATGAAATAGTATATTCACAACCTAAGGCTGAGCTGGTTTGCTTTTCACTGTAAACTCGAAGTGGCTCACTTAATTTCCTAGAAAATGTCTTAATTTATGTGAATATTTCCAAGCAGAAACATACTCATTTTCCAGGGAAAGTAAAAGGATGCGTAATTAAAACCAGACATTTCTGAAAGGAAACTGGCTCATTTTTAGAATGAAAATATGTCTTGCATTAGGGAAGTGTGATCATTCTTGATTTTGTGACTTCCACAGAGCAAAAACTCCAAACCCCCAAATCCTATTTGTGAAATGGAAAGAATAGGACTTTCCATACTGGATCAAACCAGAGGCCTGGGTAGTTCAATATCCTGTTTGTCACTACCCAAGAGAGCAGCTTCAGAAGAAAGCATGAGAAGTCCCGCGGGGAGCTCGTTTGACAAAATCTGTCCTCCCTGAAATAATTTCATAATTTGGGAAATGATATAAGCTCTTAAATGTAGAGCTTTAGTATAAGTTTCAGAAATTTACTATAATTTACAAGACTGTTGTTGAAGATATTTTTGTATACTTTCACTATTATAAGGTTATAAGCCACCCTTGCTTTGTTTGTTAGTAATGAAGTGTGTGCAGGAATATATATTATTTTAAGATATGTAAGAAATGTCAATATCTGCAAGCAATTAAAGCATTTCACTAATTTCTAGTGATACCTCTGAAATATTCAGAAAAAAAAGAAAAAACAAGGGAAAAAAGAAAGAAAAGGGATACCTGGCCAACAGTTAAGCAATTAAAAAAAACCTTCCACATAGTGGGGGTGCATCTATGTGATGCAGAAATGCGTGGGGATGGCAAGTGGTGCTGGAACAGTTGTGCTGTAGGGCAGACACGAAGAGCTTCTTGTCGTGATGGGGACATGTTACATCGTTTGCTGTGGCGACTGCAAGCTGAAGAACATCAATGACCGGCAATGAAGCATTAACCACGACGGCCTACCTGCAAATGGTGTGATGTTAATGTGAAATGGCAGCTGAGAGCAGCTCCATACAACTTTCTCAGCCTCCCTAAGTAATTGGTAACCTCTGAACCTTGCTCACATGAGTAGCTGGGGAGAGCTGCTCCCAGTTAGGCTGAGAGGTCAAGCTAAAGCCTGATTGTCTGGACCTTCAAACATGTGACCTTCCTCCTCAAAACTTTCTTTCTCACACCTAAAGATCATGCCACTGGCCCCCAGAACTGCACTTTGATCGGTGCTTGGAGCGCTTTGTTTACCTTACATATTAATCCCAGTCAAATGTGCTTGAACTGTACAGTATTAATTTTTCCCAGGTCCTTTAAGTTTGGGCAAAGAGAAACTAGCCTGTCTTACCAAACTTCTACCTTACTTAGTGCTATCTTGGACTTTTGCAAAACTGACAGTATCACTAATTTAATCCTGATGTCTGCAATGAGGTTTAACACTTAGAACATCTAAATGAAGCTTAACCAGAGCAATTTACTGATCTTTTAGGTCCAGCATTTTTCTGGGCCATATTCTGCTTTCAGATTGAATATGACAGTATGTTCTGATTAGCCCAGTGTTGTGAAAAGTGGAATCAAAGCCTCATTCCAAGCAGCTACCAGGTACTAGGGCACTCCTAATCACACTTAGCATTTGACCATGCATACTCTATTCAGTATTGCTGGGGCTTTTGGGAGACCAAATCAAGTGTGGGGGGTTTTTTTGTTTTTTGTTTGTTTGTTTGGTTGGTTGGTTTGGTTTTGGTGGGTTTTTTGTTTGGTTTTTTTTTGGGTTTTGTTTTGGTTTTGTTTTGTTTTGTTTTTAAAGTAAAATATTAGATGTCAATAGGTGTTTTGTTTTTATGGCGTTTAAATATTTTTATTTGGACAAACATTCGTATTTTCTAGTCACAATAAAAAATGTTCATTTTGCCTCTGCTTCTGCTACCAACATTTTCTCACAGGCTGATCATGCTCATATTTTCCAGATAAAGCTTTTGCTACATGCTTTTCTCTAGCAGAAACTCTACTGCTGCCCAGCATCCTCCATTCTGGTTCATGTTAAATATCTAATTTCCTTTAATAATTAAGAAGATAGTATGGAGGCAGTTATTGCTATTTCCTTCCTACATATTCATCTGCTTTACTATCATTTTCTTTTCCTGCATTTTGTTTTCTGTTTTGGTGGATATAATTTTCAAAGCAGACCACTAATAAACTGGCAATGGTCCTGCTCATAGTGGTTTTAAAAATAACCATCTTGGCACTCTCTAATTCTGAATTTCACATAGCAATCACTGGCAAGCCCTAAAATTGTTGCAAGTTTTACCAGTATGAAAAGGCATTCCCCTACTCCAAAAATTTGGTACTCACTTAACCTAGTCAAATTCTTTTACAGTTTAGAAAGCCAGCTGCCTTGCAGTGACCGTCAATTTTATTGTACAAATCAATTTGTCTCCACTGACGGAAAATAATTGCAAAGCAAACAAATTATCCATGCTACATTGAACCCTATTCACTCCGGGGACGCTGAGCTTACAGCTTGAGAAGATTTTATTCTGTCTGTCTCAGAAACAGAGCTTGCTATTAAAAATATCCCAACAAAACATTAAAAAATTGTGCTGCTTTTACTCTTACTGCTTCTGGAGAACTGTAGTATATTAAGTTTACATTTATTTAGGCATTAAGATGCCATTACATGGAATTTTTCTTAGTATATTCAAACCAAAGTCTATGATATGGCTTTATATACTAAATTTTCAGTACAAAGAGCACCGTTGTTTAAAGTGAAGGATTTGGAAGCTGTTGAAGGCTTACAAAGTCACTCATGATCTTATGTAAAAGCACAGTCCAGAGGTTTTTTATATAGGCCAATATCCACAGGGATTTAAACTCCTGAATAGACTGTAGGGTTGGAGTGTGTTTACTCAAATTTCACTCCTCAAAAACACCACTCTCTTTTCATCTGCCACTGGAAACATTCACATTCTGTCAACATGCCTAATGTCCCAAAAGTTGTGCTCCTCCAGAACCCCCAAAGTACCTCTGCTCAGGGTGTGGGTCTGGCTGCCTTGCTTGGAAGAAGGATAACCTCAGCTTGGACTCTACAAAATGTGGGTGTAGGTCTTCCCACCAAACACCTACCAGTAAGTAGGATTCCACTGTAAACGTGCACAGCACCTGGAGCTTATCCCAGGTGGACTCCCCTTACTTGAGCACTGCCATGTTCCTTCTTCCTTCCTTTGGCGTAACAAATACTTAAGTATTTTGGTGAAAAGTAGAAACTTAACTCCTGTTCAGGAAGACTGTCAGACATAGGTTTCATTCACTCCTTCATGTGCCTATGAAGCCTCCCCAAGGACAGGGTAGCCTCCAAGGTGGTGGCCTCATCCAGTCCCTGGGAGGGTTGAGATAAGGCCAACAGCAAATCCCAGTAAGACTTTGAAAAAAGAGGGACCTACCTTTAAGGAAAGGCCTGCTTGTAAGCCCTAAGGAAGGGGAGGCATTTCATCTGTCTGGAAAAGTTGTACAGCTGATGGAAGAAATACCTCATGCTTTCAGCACTCCCTAAGGATCTGGGAAAGCCCATGATTAAAACTTTATTGCCTTTGGGTGTCAAGGTCATAGTAGTTACAGATCACAAATGCAAACTCAAGTCATAACTGAAGAAATCCATGTTTATATAATCACAGCATCATAGGATACCAGGTTGGAAGGGACCTCGAGGATCGTCTAGTCCAACCCTTCAAGGTAAACCAAAAATGTTTAAATGAGATGGCTCAGCACCCTGTCAAGCTGTCTTACAACTGTAAAATGTAGGGAAATTTACCACTTCCCTTGGGAGATTATTCCAATGTTCCAATGTCTGACTTTGTATATCAGGGACCAAAACTGAATGCAGTCCTCAAGATGTGGTCTGACTAGTTCTGAGTAGAGTGGGATAATGACTTATCTCTGCTCATGATGCCCTTGTTAATGCAAACCAGTATCCTGCTGGCTTTCTTTGCCACAGCAGTACACTGCTCACTCATGTTAACCTTGATGTCCACCAGGACCCCCAGGTACCTTTCCACAGGGCTGCACTCCAGCCAGATGGATCCCAGTTTGAGCTTCATGGCTTATGTATCCCCAGGTACAAGACCTTACACTTGTCTCTATTGAACTTCATAAGGCTCCTGCTAGCCCGCTCCTCCAACCTGTCCAGGTCTTCCTGGAGGGTGGGCTCACTCTTCTGGAGTGTCAACTTCCCCACTCATTTTGGTGTCATCTGCAAACTTCATCAGGGTACTCTTGATCTCAACATCCAAATCACTTATGAAGTCCTAAAACAACATTGAGCCCATGTAGTCTTTTACAGGTTCTTGTCTTAAATTCAATGAGTAGAGAGCTCAGTGCCAGACTTTACAAAGATCTCCAATATCCACTGGAAAAAACTTATATGCAGTGGAATATTTTTTTTGCAGGCAACCTTGCATTTGATTAAATTTTATGTGCTGAAGGAGAATCTTCCTCTCATTTGAAATCCTCATTTTCTGATTGCAGCTTTATGGAGTTATTTATTTATAACCTGTTGGTTATAGTATGGCAGCAGAAATGCTAGGTGCTTGTGTTGTTTTGTGATATCAGTAAATTTCAAAAGAACAATAGGATCACCTTTCTTATTTTTAAATAAAAATGGGCAGGGCTATTGCCACTCTGTCTAGCCTGTCCCATAGATCACCTGGGTGGTAACACTGTGTCCTATTAAACCCATCTTTGAGACTGCATTTTATTCCAAGCATAACCATTTCATTTCACTGCATCAACATTTCAAATAGAGATGCCAGTAAGCAGTAAGCTACACTTTTTTTCCCAAAGATGACATTGAATTTAGTGTTTGATGAAACACATCCCACATAGCTTCTCTTTCTTTAAAGGTGGAGTTTCTATGAAATGAGTCCTGTGGTGTCTTTCTAAATGAATATTGAAGCCTACTGTATTGTCCATTTTTCTTCATAATTTAGTGGAAAATGTTATAAAAATGTATCAACTTGTATGAATATAAATTTTTTAAAGGGTAGGTTGGAAGAGATCTCAAATTTTCTAAATTGTGGAAATAGTCACTCCTTAGGAAAAAAACTTGTAAATTTACCTCCGACAAGGAAATGGTACAGTAAAAACACTACTTCTTTTTTTTGACACAGTAAAACCCACATGAAAGAAAAGCCTTAGGAAAGTTCTAAATGCACAAAATGAGGCATAGGCTGAAGTAGAGCTTCCTTCTTCTTAAGTGTCAAAGCCAACAAACCTTTAGACAAACAGCAGCAAGAAGCCAGACTTCCTCAGTTCTAATGTTCATCAACCACCTCAAGCTACTTGCCAGACATGAAAGAAAAAGAGAGGCCAAGAAGTCAGTGGAGGGAGTTACAAAATACTTGGTAGCATGCAGGCTAAATTATTTAATGACATTTTTAGTAAATGTTCATGCTGCCAAATGTAGTTTGCTTCACCATCAGATCTGTCTCTATTAATAATGTGTAACTCCACTTCAAAATTATTCCTGTAAAGCACTTTCTTAGTAGCAGACATCAGCTTTGTGCATTGCTACAGAAGTTGGTAGAACGTGGTTTTTGCGAATGTATGGAGTTCTTTATCTGAACATTTGCAATTTAAAACATCTCTAAGAAGTATGAGAATTCCCAACAGAAATCCGTTCTGAGAAACGCTATAGTCAAATCACTGGAAACACATTTCTATGATCCTGACCTGGGAAGAACATTGCCCAATCTAGCTTATGATGGGAAAATATCTGAAACAGGGACAAATTTCTCATTGACCTCCTCTTAGCCCACTAAGCTCGCATTCTTCACCTCCACTTCATAACTTTTCATGGAACTAGAAGAACAACACGTATTTTCTCCATATGTTTCTGTTCAAACTCTGATTGCATTTGCAGAAAGGTTAACTTTCCAAATAAGAGGGGGCAAGAGTATAAGCTCTGGTTTTGTATAAGAAATAAGAAGAGGAGAGAGTATAAGCCTTCAGATGTTTACAGGAGTAGAAGGTGTGAAAAAAATTGAAATATTTTCATGAATATTTTTCATGAGATTTCCAAGAGATCCTTCAACTCTGCTCCCCAAATAGAATGAAATATTTTTGCCTATCTGAACCATGAGTCACTTTATATCTTCTTTCTGCTGAAATTTTGTGACATTTTTGAAATTAGTATCTGGGAGTAAAAAAAAAAAAAAAAAGTGTGAGGAAAAAATAGACAAAAGGATTTGTTTCACCCACTCATTAACACTACAGGAACACCACAGTAATGGTCTGTGAACCATCTTATTATCACTCTATATATGTTAAAGTTAAATATCATACAGTAAATCTTGTACCCTACTGAATATTTAAGAAGAATTTCTATTTAAGCATCAGATATTTCTCTCTCTCTTTTTGCATCTCATTTATCTGCTAAACACTAAAAACATTAATTATGTGGTTATCATAACATCATTATGTAAAAGGAACCAATATGAGCAGTAAATTCAATCATGTATAAAGTAAACAAACCACAAACAGGCAGATGGCACATTTGGGACCTGACTCTGCCCTGTGAAGTCATTTACCATTTTAAAACTGAAAGAGCAGTGTCTGCATGGTCTTTGTCACTGGTTTAGAGAAATAATTTTAAAGCTACCTTTTTGCTTAAACTGGTACAACCCTTCTTGCAATGGCCATGCTCCACAGGTTCTGTACATAAATTTATGAAGCACAGATTTCAGATCTATGCTGGTTTTACATTCAGGTAACTCCTTTACCTTTAATGTGTTTCCTCCCAATTCCCACCTGCAACTCCGAGGAAGCCTATTGCACTCATTTAATATTTCATTAATTGCATTTTAAGTCCATGGCATAACCATGCACTGCTACTGGAGGCACAAAAGGAAACACGGTATAGAGATAATATTGCTTCATTTAACCAGCATAAAATGAAAAAAGGTCAAACTGGGGCAAAGGTAGTGCAAGCAAATACATCTGTGGCAGTTAACTGTTGTGATTCAGGTACTGACAGCTGCAGGGATGCCATGGAAAGAGACTCTCAAAGGCTTACTAAAGTGTGCCATTAGTCTGCTTTTTGGAGTCATCAGACTTCTAGTTGGGTTTTGTCCTCTAGGCAATCATCACAATTAATTGGGTATGCAATTTATCATAGACTAATTAAGTGGCTTCTATTGCATTTATCACTGCTCACAAAGTGAAGGAGCTTATTCTGTTTTTTTATCTGTACCACTTTAAAGTACATGGATTAATCACTTCTAGATAGGTATTAGATTCCTAGCTACGGAGCACTTCCCTTGCACCCAGGAGGGATCAGCAGTTCACCCCAACGTCCTGGGGCAGATGTGTTTGCATTTGCAAGTATTAGGCTGGTTTCAGCAGGAAAAGAAGTTGATACACTTGTGTGTGGGTGTATGTGTGCATGTGTGCACATGCAACTATCTCTACTCTCCACTGACTTTTGGTCAATTGCAATCAAAATCTGAGAGAGGGAGAAAGATATCAAAAGAAATCCTGCTAAGGCTCCCACATAAGAGGTGACTTTACAGTGAGTTTAGCCCTGCTTAGACATGAGGGATCTCCTTGGAAACTCTATCTTAAGACAAAAATTGATAGGACACCAGACATCCTTGGTTCCTGTGCTCACAGAGTTATGTGTGCCACCACTGCTCCTCTGGACTGTTCTAACTTTCTGCTGCCATGAGAATATTTGCTTTGCTTATGCTGATCTAGGAGTCATTTTTCAGTCATTAAAGAAGACGGCAATTTTAAAGATAATCTCCCTTGAATCAAACTCCACTTTAAAAGACAAAGCAGATCAGTGGTACTTGTGTAATCATAGTGTGATACAGTTGCTTCTGAAAGGTGTTTTCTCACCAAAAAGCTTTTGAGCAGTTCTGCTGGCTTATTCCTCCTGACATTTCTAGTAAGTCAAGAGCATTCACATTTGACAGCCTTTGCTCAGGCAACACGTCCTATAACCTTGAGCCATTGTAGATATCCCAATCTCTCCACCGTTGTCTAAGGAAGTAAGACCTGAGAGAATTCCTTGGCCTACCACTCAAAGGTCATTGTCGATGTAGCCAGTCAGACACTTGAAAAGCTCCAGGGAAATGAGTACAATATTTTTTATTATTCCAGTGTTTAGCTGTGTGGAATTGTCTACAGAGGAATGAATTACATAAGGTGATGAAGGATGGAAGATTTTGAATTGAAATGGTAAGATGAGAAAAATAATGTTCAACATTGTTTCTGTAATTGGCATGAGAAAGCAATCTATTCTCCTGCAAGATAAGGCAGCTTAGCTACTTCATTCAATTATTAGGGCATTTTAGCAAATACTTACAAGTCCTTATAATGACTAGTCCTATATGCCCCAAAAGGTGGTGTGGTCTCTTCTGCATACTGCAAAGCTGACTTGATATGCAGAAAATCAAGATTTCAAAAACATTCCTCAACAAGGAGACATTTCCCATTTGGTCCTCAGCTCCTAGTTGTATTTCCCACCCACTTAACCACAACATTTATTTTTATAAAACAAACTGCCAGGAGCATGCCTGCACCACCCTTTTGCATTTTTAACATGGACTCAATAGAAGGAAACCGTCTTGTGTTATGCCAGCTTCAAATCTTGGCATTTACTTCCCCATTCAAATAGATTTTCAGTTATTGTTAAGGATGGAGGATGTATTTAATGGTATAGCTATACTGCACACTACTATATTGAGTGGTGACAAGTCACCACAGTTACCTTTAAGCCAAGAACCTGTGGGCACTGGAAATTGTCTAACCATCACATGGAGCTCTTCAAAGCTTTTTTTCCCCTCATTTCTTTGCATGCCACAAATTTTGCCCTGTTGCAGCAGAACAGGAGCTGAATGCATACTATCAGCAACAGGAGGAAAGCAGAAGAGTCCTTGACATTTATTCCACCGCAAGATGTGTCCCTAAAGAAATATAAGACTTGAAGTTATCATTAGTCTGGAGGAGGCTGAGAGGAGACCTTATGTCTCCCTAAAACCACCTGAAAGGAGGTTGGAGTGAGGAGGGGGACAGCCTCTTCTCCCTGGTGACATGTGACAGGACCAGAGGGAATGGATGCAAGCTGTGCCAGGGGAGGTTTAGGCTGGATGTTAGGAAACACTTCTTCACTGAAAGCATTGTCAAATATCAGAATGGTCTGCACAGGGCACTGGTGGAGTCACCATCCCTGGAGGCATTTAAGTGGTGTGTGCACCTGGTGCTTAGGGATATGGTTTAGTGGTGAGCTTGAAGTGTTGGGTCGAAGGTTTGACTGGATGATCTTGAAGGTCTCTTCCAACTGAAGACATTCAGGCTAGTGTATCCCGAAAAACGTTCTCAATGACTAGGGGACAATATGCAATATCTGTTCCATATCCACCCTATGCTAAAATCCAATAGCTCATTCCTACTCAAGAAAGCATTCAGATTTCCATTCAGTGAGGGGCAAGCGGCCAGTTCCCACCACAGGGGTTTCTGCACCAGTTTAAAAAAGTTGTTCCCAGTCTCAGTAGTGGGGCTTAGCTTTATTTAGGTAGTATATTACAACATCATCTTAATAAAGCTAAGAGCATTAAAATGCCTCTAAACTGTGGAAATCCCCCCAGAGCAGAAAGGAATCAAAGTACTTCACAAGAGTTTAACATAACAGCTGACACTAAATAGCTCATGAAGATATCAACAACTTCCCTCTGATTCTTACCCATAAGCATTCAACCCTATCATCACCATGATCATCATGCTCAAGACAGTCGAGACCTTCCCAAACATACAGGGCCACACCACCACCACCTCTCCTTCTGTGCCTATGCTTTCTGAAGAGCCTATAGCCATCCAACACAGTGCTCCAGTTATGAGATTCATCCCACCATGTTTCTGTAAGGGCAATTACATCATAGTTTTCCTGATGGACGATAGCTTCAATCTCTTCCTGCTTATTGCCCATGCTATGTGCATTGGCATAGATGCATTTTAGTTGGTGCACCTTTTTGCATGAAAAGGGTGTAGTCCCTACTTGATCATTCTCAGGCACTACCATGAGTCCTCGCTCATTGATAGCTCTTGTGTCTTCCCTATCACATAGCCTCCTGTCTTCTACGATCCCTGAGATAGCAGTGGAGCTGGCACACCATCCCACAGACATCCCAGGTTTGTCTCCAGTGAGCCTGTTTTTTCCCCTTTCCCCTTCAAATCTAGTTTAAAGCTCTGTCAATGAGCCTGGCCAACTCCTGTGATAAAATCCATCTCCCCCTTTGGGACAGATGTACTCCATCTGCTGCCAGCAGGCCAGGCATCATGTACATTGACCCACGGTCAAAAAACCCAAAGTCCTGCCGGTGGCACCAGGCTCAAAGCCAAGAATTAATCTGGTTGGTCCTCCTCAGTCTTTCTGGGTTGGACCTTGCAACTAGGGGGATAGAGGAAAACACTACCTGTGCTCCCACTCCCTTGACAAGGTGACTCAAGGTCCTGAAGTCTCTTGAGAGCCCTCATTTTTCTTCTTTCAAGTTCATTACTGCCTACCTGGAAGGTTAATAGTGGATAATAATCCATGCGCTGTACCATGGTAGGAAGCTTTCTTATTATGTTGTTAACTCAGGCCCTGGGGAGACAGCACAATTCCCTTAGAAGTGGGTCAGGTCTGCATATTGGGCCTTCTATTCCTTTCAGAAAAGAGTCACCTATAACAATGACACATCTCTTTTTTTTTTCTTTCTTTTTTTTTTTTTTTGATAGAGGACATTTGTATGCTGGGTTTAGGCTTTCTTAATCTTGGGAATACTTCTAAACCAAATGGTACACCTTCCTCATTGACTGGATGCACTTGCAGGGCATCATACCTGTTCTGCAAGGGCAACTGGGAGGCCGGGGTAATAACAGGAGCAACATGCCGGGCAGGAACTCATTGCCATTGCGCCCTGTTGAGGGGGTGGGAAGAAATGGACAAGGCAGGAGGTTGCCTGCTGCCTTGACCATGAATTTGGCTCCACTCCCTCTTTTCATTTAGGCTTCTGCCTCTAGCCTGACTGGGGCAGGATGCAGGGGGTACCTGATCCTGGGTATTGTTTAATGTGTGTTCCTGTTTCTGCATCAAGGCAGGCAAAGCTCCACCAGTCTATCTTGTCTTCAGCATCTCTGATGCTCCTTAACCTTTCTACCTCATCCTGCAATGCTGCCACCCATCTGAGAGGATCGTCCATTTGCTCAGCACACGCAGCTGTTCTTAGAGCATCCGCTCATCACACGGGAGAGGCTCAGGCCCTTGTTGCAGCCCACGACCAGGGCAGCTGGGGAGGCCCATCTGGGTTCCCACATCTACTCCAGCAAGTGATGGGAGCTTGACCTTCTGCTGTGTGCAGACCATGGCTGAGGCCCTTCCGAAGGGGCAGCCACCACGCACAGGAGAGCCCAAGGCCCTTGTTGGGTTTCCTGTTCTCCTCCGGGCATTGGATGACAGTCGGGCCACAGACCTCTGCCCCTTCGCACGTGCTCCGCTGGCACTGTCCCAGCAGGTGCAGCAGCCGCTGCCTTGCCTCACTCTGAGAGTCGCTGCAGGCTCCATGGCATTTAAACCTCCTGGGGTTTCCCCAGCAATGCCTGGCCCTGTCAGCCTCTTGGCCTCGCACGCGAGAGATGTTGGCTCCTGATGAGCCTTTCCTTTTTCCCTTGGGCTCTGGGAACCCCTGTCCACCTCAAAACCCTCAAAAGAAACTAGTGCTCAGCCACGGAGCTCACCAGTGCTGGTCCCCCTGACTCTCCACGCACACTGGAAGAGTCTCTTTTGCTTCCACCACCTTTAAACCTCACATGATTGCTGGGGGACTTTCCTTACTGGTAGACAGATTTACAGCTCAGTTTCTTGATTTATTCTTGGAGTTCACAGTATGTTTATCATTAGACTAAGTATCACTTTTTCTGGATGGCACTGGAGATAAAGTATTCTTTAAGGTTGAGTATGAGCAGTGGTATTATCCAGTCCTCCAATACACAAGCCATTGTTTCTAGAAGTTACCTTATGCTTGGATTATATTAATGCATAGAACTGTGTTGCCTGTGTTCCTTTCTCTGTACATGTACGTGATCTATCTCCCTGAGATTTTCTTCTTCTACAGGCTAAAGGCAGTTTGATTTTTTAGTACATTTATGGACTATTTTATAACTACCATTTGTAACTGATACTAAGGTGGACTGAGACACCCAAGGTTTGACTTAATAATGATCATTTGAATACTGGGTTATATGGTTAAAATACATATCTAGCTGAAATATTGTTATAGACATCAAATGCTACTTAATGTCAGTATAAGAGCTATGCTGTCTTTTTGTTTTAGTTAGCAGTATGCTGCTTTTTGAAATGTATTGCTGCATACTTGTCTGATTTTTATCTGTGAAACTTTATTTTCTGATGACAAATGTTATCTTTATTCCTGTTAAAGATGAATAAAGTGGCAAATTCTGAAGTAATTTTTTATTAATCTAACTTACATGGGTTTCACCAGTCTACTCATCGTTAATCATGTGTTATTGCTGTCATCTGCATTAGATGTTACATGTGTAGATTTAATAGAAATTCTCATTTTAAAATGGATTACTGCTATTGCACCTAAACTAATACTACTGAGGGCAGGCTATAGGAAGCCATGGATGTAACTGAATGAAGAATAAGTTCAGGGCTATTTCAGCTAGTCTAGTAGTCACTGGTAGTCAATTAAAAGGTAATGGAAATACCTGCTAGAACTGCCATTGGTTGCCATGGCTTGAAGAAGCCAAGAAGCCATAAGACCTAATCCTCACTCTGTCATCACCTCCATGCACAGTCCTAAACAATCCTTCAGCTTTTTCAGCAGCCAGTTTACTGAAAGGTCTGCCAGCAACCTGTTAGGAGACACCTCAGGCCTACTTATGTGGCATCTGCTGGCTGCCAAATGTCCACTATGATGCTTTCTCACACCCCCTCCGCAGCAAGTCACGGAAAGAAAAATAAGATTACAAAGTTCATGAGTTGAGCTAAGGACACCAGTTACTACCATAGGCAAAACAAACGTGGAATTGAGGAAAATTAGTTTAATTTATTGCCAATAAAACATAGAGTAGGATAGTGAGAAAAAAACAAACAAACAAACAAACAAAACCCAACAAACTAAAACCATCTTCCCCCTACCCTCCTTCCTCTCAGGCTCATCTTCACTCCTGACTCCATGAGAGTCGTGGTCAGTCTATAATACTTCAACTCTGGTGCTCCTTCTCTTCATGATGTTCCGTTGCTCCAGCACAGGTCAATCCCATGAGGTACAGTCCATCAGGAACAGACTGCTCCAGTGCAGATCCTCCATGGGACCATACACCTGCCAGAAAACCTGATCCTGCATGGACTTATCTCCACAACTCCTGACAGGAGCTGCTACTTCATGGGCTCTCCACAGGGTCACACATGGGAGACTCTGTGAGCTGCAGGTGGGTATCTGCTCCACCATGATCCTCCATGGGCTGCAGGGGGACAACATATGTCACCATGGTTTTCACCAAGGGCTGCAGGGGAATCTCTGCTCCAGTGCCCGGAACACCTGCTCCCCCTTCTTCACTCACACTGGTGTCTGCAGGGCTGTTTCCCTCACATATTCTCTCTCATCTCTCTCACAGATGCTGCATATTTTTTACCCTTTCTTAAATATGTTATCACAGAGGCACTGCCAGCACTATTTTATTGTAAGCAATCAGGAATAGCATTAAAATTAGAGAAGAGAGCTGCAGATGAGAAGCAGGAGCTGGAGCACTCCCCTGTGGAGCTGAACTACCCCTCTTCAAAGTCAACAGCATAATGGAGACCCCTGAGCATGGGGCAGCCACTGCCCTGCATGGGTAATGTGGTGCAGACCCTGGCTTATCTGCTTGGTCTGAGCAGCAGAAGGAAGCAACTAAGTAGGCAAAACTAATTTGGGATGCTAACACGATGCAGCACAAAAGGATCATGACGGTTGCCCTGCTGCAGAATGGGAAGTGTTGTGCATGCTAAGAAGCAAAGCTGAAAGAGCTACAGCACATTATTGGCTGTAAGTTAGGAAACACAGAGCTTTCAAAGTTAGGCAGAGATTTTGAGCCTTTACTTATTGAACTTCTGGCCCAAAAGTAGTAACAATTATGTTCTTAAAGTTTCTTGTAATTTTACCCCTTAAGCTGTTCAAGTTCTAATGATTGCAATGCTGCTGATTTTTTTATACATATACCTGTAAGATAAATGGTGGTACCCAGCATATAGGGCATAGCATACCTTACATTGAATAGTCTGAGGTTGCTACGTGAATTTTTAATAAGAAATTAACAGCTTTCACTTTATGGAAGGAAAAAAAACCCTTTCCTTAAAACAGTAAGACAAATCAAATACTGTAATTTAAGACTTTTATCTGATCATTCAAAACAGCAATTTCTAATGAGGTAGAACAGAAGTGCAAGACTGTTTCACACACTAGATCACAGCTCCTAAAAGAGAAGCAATAGAAATTAAAAAGATCTTCCTCAAAATGTAAGCAGGTGAAAGCTGTAAAATGACGTTTCCATCCTGCAGGAAATTGATGTTTCGGGATTGTGCTTCTGTGTGAATAATGAAAAGCTAAATACTCTGACTTCATCAGAAAGAAATTCTCCACTGCCTCTTTCTTGTCAATTTCATGGAATTACTATTTTTTAAACAAAACAAAGCAAAAATTCTAAAAATGCTTAATCAGATCCAGCATAGAGCAATGCCAGTACTAATTGAATGAAAATAAAGAGTATGTATCTTGTGGCCAAAAGAGAAAACTGTAAGGGGTGCATGGATATTGCATTACTGCATGCATGAAAATATTTAAATGCTATTTTGAAAGAGGGAAATTAAAAACAATATCATCATCCACTATTACCATTATTTTAAATCTATTGTCAGAAGATCATATAATCCCTTAGTGATTATATTGAATTTCTAAGACTATTCTCCCATCATTTAAAAAGTTCCCTGATAACAAAGATTAGTTATAGATGTACATTGATGATTTTGTTGTTGTTTTTGCCTCCCTTTGAAGTTAGAGTCTATATACTGAAATTATAGTTGTATTTCAAAGAGATATACATAAACCTATAAAAATATTTTTAAATGCTGCATCCCTTTCCATAATCCAGTTCCACACAGGCACTGCAGTAGCAAGCACCTGCAAAAAGTCTTATATTTATAAAATTATTTATTTGTCCATTCAGTGATATGACCACACCCTGCAGATGGCCTTATGCACTATGAACGTCTCTGAAGGGGATGGGAAAATAGTGTTATGATTCCAAATTCTACCCATAAAGGCATTTTAAGTCAGTCCCAATATTTCAATGAGTTCCTTACTGATGGTGTGCTGCAAAGGTGCTCGCCTCTTGCCTAATACCACTATGGCCACACTGACACTAACACCTCTGTACCAGTATAACACTCATGGCCCCTGGGAGCCAGGAGGAGCTGCCAAACAGGGAGGGAAATCCCTCTTTCATCACACACTCATTTAGGCAGACCTGGAGCCAGAAACAACATGGGCACCAAAAATCCCTTACAGAATAGCCCTTCTTCTGTGTCCTCCTGCACATGATGGGTGGCTGGAAGCAGCACACCTCGTCACGGAGGTCTGGCTGCCCCATCAAGGAAGCTGATGTGAAGTTCTTTGGCAGGCACAGTTTGAGACTGCACAATGTCAGAAAAGACAAACGTCAAACAGCATCTCTCCTCTGACATGCTGCGAAGACAAAGACAGCTGGGGAAGTATACTGCAATCTCTCTATCCACTCCTTTTACATTGTGGTAGCTTCAAAAGACAGATCTTACACAGTGAAGAGCATGAAAGTATGTCTGACAGGAGTTTTGTAAAAAGGTGTATCAGCTTCTGCTCACATTTCCATCCAAGTCACCCAAACAGCTCTGTTCCCTACTGTTCCTCATCTCCTGAAGGTTTTACTGCTGGGGGTGGGATGCTTACTGATCTGAGACATCACCCTATCTGCAGGCATCACCACAAAGACATACAGTCTTGTCTCAATTTGATGTCTGGTTTCATAACCACTGAAGACATCTCAGGGTTGTTTTTGAATTGCAGTGCAATGCTAGAGTGATGAACACAAAGAAATGGCACTGATTTGGCAAACTCTGCTCAACAGCTGGTTCGCAGGACTTCAAAACAGACTGCAATATTGTTTTGGAGTGCTTCCCTTTAGCTGCTAAACTGAGGCATGAAAGGAGAAGAACTGTAGAAACACCATGATAAATGATAGCAGGAAGAGCTTCAATTAGTCAGTGATTTTGTCATTTAAAGTCTTGTTTTCAGGCAATTATCTTAAAGACGCCTTTCTCCTCTATCGTTAGGATAATAAAGATGCTCCTTCTTATCTGTGGGTGGCCCAAGACTTTTAACAATCATTTTGTGGCCCAAGACTGGAACAGACATTTTTGGTACAGGAGACAAAGATGTCAACAGTTGCAAACTTTTCTGGTTTTGTTTATTATTGCTATTTTTGATCTAAAAAGTTTTTTTGAATGGAACAAACAGGCCCAAGTCTTCTTTGGTATAATTCATGCACATAAACTGTGATTTATCTCCTGATATTTTTTTGTATGTGTTCCTGACTTTTTTCTGCCATATGAGTGCAGACTGCACATCTGACATAAGCAGACTTTTTTCTTTGCTCTTTATGCTTGTAATGTTATTAGTTAGATTTGCATGCTTTGACTTGTTGGGAAGATTCATTCCTGGCAGAGCAATGAGGTCTGGATAGTTGGCTGGTCAGAACATTTATTAATGTGATTGCTTTGTGAAGAAAAATGTTGGCTCCATGGTAGAGAAGATCCCCTCTGAAATGAATGTGGAGACTAGAAAATTAATTATTAAGGAGGATGTTACAAAAACATACATCAATACT
Source organism: Megaceryle maxima (assembly GCA_024605025.1). Taxonomy (NCBI): domain Eukaryota; kingdom Metazoa; phylum Chordata; class Aves; order Coraciiformes; family Cerylidae; genus Megaceryle; species Megaceryle maxima. The sequence continues at coordinate 798 of JANHGN010005106.1, read as the reverse complement.
GTTCAATATGTGGTTGGAAGGTAATTGAAAAAAATTACGTAGACTCTGACTTAAAAGGAGAGGGAGTCTCATGAACACATACTATAACTCTTGACAGCACCATCTGGCTGCTGAACCTGTCACGCTCCGAAGTAGCACTGGAAAAAGGTCAGGCTCTGTCTGTAGGGCATGATTTAAGCTTGATGGAGGCTGCCAGGGAACTTTGGTTGGTTTTCACTTTTCCTGTATTACTTGTACTTCAGCTGTAGGAGGGCATGGTTCACTGAAGCATTACTATCCCTCTTCCTATTTAGAAAGTATTTAAGATGCTCTTGACTTTATGTTCCATTAAAGTCTGTACATGAGCATGTTCCAGGGAGGTGTATGAGACAGCTGATCACTGTGTTCATGTTCATGTATTAATTACAGAGATGCCTACAGCTGCTTATACTTCACCACCAGTTACAATCCCTCTACCCATATTATAGCTGTGGGGTGGGTTGTTTTGGATTGTTTGGTTTGGTTGATTTTTTTGGTTTGGTTTGGGTTGTTATTATTTTTTTTTAACAATAGTTGCTGTTATTAAACATGCATACCTTGATTGAAATAAATCATAGAATCATAGAATCATTAGGGTTGGAAAGGACTTCTAGGATCATCAAGTCCAACCTTCATCCTAACATCTATCTATCCATCAGACCAGAGCCTCAAGTGCTACATCCATTCATGTTTTAAACACCTCCAGGGATGATGACTCCACCACCTCCCTGGGCAGCCTGTTCCAGTGCCTAACCACTCTCTCAGCGAAGAATTTCTTCC